>JAPKLW010001373.1:194735-212242 GCA_026898455.1 Plectranthus barbatus | reverse complement strand
AAGGTTTCATCATAATCTATGCCTTCACATTGTCTATATCCTTTGGCCACAAGACGTGCCTTGTTCCTGACCACAAAGCCTGATTCATCCTTCTTGTTTTTGAATACCCACTTAGTTCCTATAACACTCTGGTGTTCTGGTCTATCTACTAGCTCCCACACATTGTTACGCGTGAATTCTGCAAGTTCCTCTTGCATTGCGTTCACCCAATCTGGATCTAGCAGAGCTTCTTCAACTTTCTTGGGTTCTTCACTAGAGATGTAGCACGCTAGCATAGCATTGCCGTTTCCTTGTCTGGTTAAGATAGGATCATTTACGTTTCCAAGAACACCGTCTAAAGGATGCGCACGTAGCCATGTAGGTCTGATACGTGCTGGAATTTCAGCAACCGGTGCTCCTCCTTGGTGGATTTCATCAAGAACATTCTCTTCCTCATTGTCTTCATTCTCCCGGTGCTCAGCAACTGGGACATCGTTAGTTTCATCTTCTGCATCTGCTACAGGGATTTCAACGTCAGGAATGACATTGATAGGTGCAGCATCTGCTGGGATTTCAGCAACCGGTTCTTCTTCGATTAGAATCTCAGCAACTCCTTTGCTAAGATCTTCAGCAGCCTTCACGTCACCTTGATCATCAAGAATTCCTTCGATGTCTAAATTTTCATTTAGATGTATTGTGGAAGTGGCCTCAGCATGATCATTAGCATCACTGGCCTGGTCAGCAGTTCGGTCCCCTGCTGTGTGCGTCTGATTTGGATTGCAGTCATTCATAGACTTAGTCGGATCAATAAGCATATTCTCGAAAGAATTTAAGAATGTTTGATCATTGACATCATTAGTCTCATGATTGCTATCCTCTTTTCCTTTGTTTTCTCTGCGCACTAAAGTAGACTCATCAAAAATAACATTGCATGTTATTTCCACAATACCAGTAATCTTATTCAATACCCTATAACCTTTATGAGTGGGATGTCCATAACTAAGAAGTACACCCTCATCTGACTTAGGTGAAAAGGTATTAAGTTTAGATTTTCCGTTATTGTGAATATAACATGTAGAGCCGAATGCACGTAGATGAATTATGGAGGGCTTACGACCGTTGTACACTTCGTAAGGAGTCTTGTTGAATCTGCTTGTGATAGCACTCCTATTCTGTGTGTAACAGGCCGTCATGACTGCTTCCCCACAGTACTTAGCAAGAAGTTTGGAATCTGCTAACATTGAGCGAACGGCTTCCTTCAGCGTCCGATTCCTCCTTTCTACTAAACCATTCTGATGAGGAGTCTTTGCTGTAGATCTTTCGTGTGATATTCCAGCTTCAGCACAGAATTCCATCAGCACTCCATTACAGAATTCTATTCCATTGTCAGATCGAATTCTCTTTACAGTAACTTCTTTGCTGTTTTGCTCCTTGAGAATCAGTTCTGGCAGGATGAGTTTCACCTCATCCTTTGTCTTTAACAGACGTACCCATGTGTACCTGGAGAAATCATCAACCACCACTAGTGTATATAGACGTTTACTTACAGTGGGTGGAGTGACTGGACCGAAGAGGTCCATATGAAGTAATTCCAGAATCCTTTGTGATGTTTCTTTTTCGGAATTTGTCTTAAAGGATGATTTGGTCTGCTTCCCTTGTTGACATGATTTGCATATTCCTTCCTTGCGGAAAGTTTCATTGGGCAGACCTACAACAAGCTTATTCTTGGCAAGGTAATTAATAGTTTTGAAATTTAGGTGATTGAACCTCTTATGCCATAGCCATGTTGTTTCTTCTTTGTTTAGAGCTAGAAAGCAGGAATGTTGTTGACCGCTTTGCCAATCAACAATATACAAGCCACCCTTGCGGATGCCTCTTAGTTTTACTTCTCCTGAAATAGCATCAGCAATAGCACAACCAGTATTCATAAAAGATACGATATACCCGTTTTTACATAATTGGCTTATGCTGAGTAGATTGTGCTTCAAGTTGGAGACGAGTGCTACATTGACGATTCTTAATCTGTTCCTTTCAATGCACCCTCTTCCAATGACTTCTCCTTCACTGTTGTCTCCGAACTTGACCTTGGGACCGTTAAGTAGTCTTCTTATGTCTGAGAATAATTCTTCGTTCCCGGTCATATGAGCAGAGCAACCGCTATCCAGGACCCACTCATTAGATATGCACGTTCCCGTAGCTCTCGAGTCCTGTTCCTGCAAGTGAATCAAGTGGTTTTAGGTACCCGTTTAGTGTCGGGTCCTGCAGGATTAGCGTGAAGCATAGTTCCTTTCGGAACCCACATCATAGTGACTTTCAAGACTTTCGGCTTGATTTCACTATTGACCACTTTCTTGACCTTTGGCTTAGCATTTTTAACATTACTATTTCTAGATGAAGGAATGTACTTAGCCATCCTTGCCCTTGGAAATGGATATAGAATGGGCTCAGGCCTTGCATAGACGTTCTTCTATGCAGTGTATTCTGCTGGTAGATAGGTCTCACAACATTGTACTGTGCAGGCCTTCTCTGGTGAAAATTAGGATGTACTATCCTTGCGTTAAAATCAGAACGCTCAGTACTCCTTGAGTTTGCTGAGTAAGGCTTAGAAGATGCTCTTGGATTTCTCTGCTGAGGTCTATTAAATATTTGCCTATCATTCATCCTTTGATTCTTCTGCTGAGGCTTAGAATTGCGTACAGCGTTTATCCTTGGGTTCCTCTGCTGAGGTCCATTAGATAAAGGCTTAGCAGACTCTGACCTCTGCTGAGATCCAGCAGATGAACGATTGGCTATGTTCGGTATAGACCTCTGCTGAGATCCAACGGGCACGTTCTGCGGGAGTCTATTCTTCGGCTTAGCTATTGGCTTAGCAGACGAAGTTTCAGCAGATTCTACTCCTTTACCCTTTTCAGCAGAGTTATGTCCAGCAGATACAAACAAAATCGGATTCTGTTTAGAAGAATTATCATAGGGTTTTGACATTCTTTTTGATGATTCGCATCCAAGTCCGGACTTATCATAGTGACGTCTTTGACTACTTACAAGGGCATTGAGAGCAGCCCTGCTGGATGCATACATGCAAATACAATCCTCTTTGGGTTTACTCTTTAAAGCATGACTCTCTTTTTCTAAAGTTTGAAATTTTTCTGACAAATGAGAGAAGTCTGCTTTTAATTTCAAGAGTTCCTCACTTTCTAACCTCAGTCTCTCGACTTCCTCGGTTAAGTTTGTAACTTTGAGTTTTAGTGAGGTGTTTTCCCCAACGATTTCGTTTTTGATCTCATACATTTTTGAAAATTCTATTGACAATTTTGTCAAGTAATCTTCCTCGGAATTGAAAAATGATTCCTCCGATTCATCTATGATTGGATTGCTAGATGGGTTTGTTGATAATACCTCAGTTTGCTCAGCAGCGAGGGCTGATTCATTGGTTTCTTCAGCATCGTTGCCTGCGTCAGCAAACTGATCTTCAATGATTTTTGCCATCAACACGAACAATGCTTCTTCGCTATCTTCTTCTTCTGAAGAGCAGTAAAACTCCTCTTCATCAGCAATCTCCGTCCTAGTCAGCAACGCCTTGGTTACAGCTTTAGCAGCGCGTCTTTCAAATCGTTGCTTCAGGCGTTCTCGTTCTTCTCTGCTGACCTTCGGGCAGTCATGCTTCAAATGATCTGGAGAACCACATTCAAAACAAGTTCTAATTTTTCGCTCTACTGAGCGGTTAGATGTTGATGATTGAATCTCTTTCGCTTCTTTTTCAGCTTTCGCTTCATTCAGCATTATCTGCATCTTTTTCATCTGTTCTTCCTGCTCATTGATCTATAGATCAATCGGCTGTGTACCTGCACTGGAAGTACCTTCCTTTGCGGGTGATGCTGGAGCAGATCTTTCGGGCTTGTAGAAGAATTTCTTTGTCTTGAATTTGTTATAGTCCTTCTTAGCGAAGTACGCCAAGTCTTCAGAGTTGCTAGCGAAATTTGATGTGGCTTGTGCTACAGCTGTTTCATTTTTCTTCGACTGCTGTATGATAAATTCGTGAGCTTTAAGTTGAGCAAATACCTCAGATGTAGTCATGCTGTTGAGGTCTTTTTCACTCAAACTTGTTACTTTCGCGAACCAGTCATCTCTTGGATATAGTTTGGAGATGATTTTGTTGTTCATCTCTCCATTATCATACTTCTTTCCAAGATTCCTGAGTTCTCCAATGATAGTGTTGAAGCGTTCCTCCATAATTTGTATGGTTTCACCTGCACACATAGAGAATGATTCGTACTTGTCTACAGCTACCTGTAGTTTATTACGTTTCATTTGATCCGTCTCCTGAGAAGACTCGCACACGTAGTCCCACATTTCCTTAGCAGTTTCAAAATCAAGCGCTTTCTCTTTCATCAGCTTTGGAAGTGAGTCAAGTATCAATTTCTTTGCCACGTGCTCTAGTTGAGCTCTCTTTTTGTCTTCACTTGTGTATTCATCAAACGGTTTAGGAACCATGTCAGGTCTCGGGGGTCTTGGTTCTCCTTCAGCAGCATCTTCAGCACGTTTAAGTCCTATAAAAGTGTTAGCTTTCATAATCTGAATAGGACCTCTTACCAGTACATCCGCCATCTCAGGATGTATGCTCTGAAGCTGTATGAGAGCCATCTTCTTCCAAGATGAAAAATTTTCTCTGTCATATTTTCCAAGTGAGTGATTCAACATTCTGTATTTTTTTTTTGGAGTGATTTCCTGAGCTAGATAGACAAAAACAAGGATAAGAGTGCAAGGAAAAGATAGATCAGGTTTCAAAGCGACTCAGAAGCAGTCGGTTTTTCAACCTCCTGCTCTGATACCACTTGTTGGTCCTCAAATATCAGAGTCGTCGTGAATACAACTTAACACGAGATGCAGCGGAATAAATGTTCGTCACTTACACTTATCGTTGTTTACAAAATGTTTCTTAGCTCAAGTTATGTTTTAAGTTAGTTTTCAGATATACACTAGCAACTCTGTTGCTAGGTTTCAAATCTGCTTTAAACAGTAAGTAATAAAACAGTAAATGAACACAAGACTTTATAGTGGTTCGATCCAAATAGATCTACGTCCACTCCTTAGCCAGTATGATAAGTATTTCACTAGAAAAGTATACAATCAGTACAAGGATTCGCCAACACTTGCAGTAGGCGGCGAACTTTCGAACCGGCCACAGCACAGCTATCCTCCGATACTTTGCACTTTTCGATCACAGCTCCGGCCAAGTCAAGGGCACACCTTCGTAAAACTTGTCCTTCGCTAATGAGGCTTTTATAGTTTGCCCCTGAACTCAATAAATATGCGGCTAACGCCCGTCAGAGTCAATCTTTTTCAAGAATGACTGTTGGATACTTCTAGTAAGGAAGTTATCCCAATGATTGAAGATTCTTAACGGAAGTTCAATGATCTTCAAGGATGAGTGTCAGATATTCAATGAGAAGACACTCTAGGTTGTTGAAAGCTTTGAATGCGCTTTTTATCACGAGCTCTCAACTGACTACTTTTCACTTGTTCGCTTTGTCAAAGGAATCTCACATTTGTGTAGTTTGCGAATGTCGGTAGTGATAGAAGCAGCTCTTTTCTCCACTTTCGGACCTGCCTTTTATAGATGGAGATTCAAACTTTGAATCTCCATATCCGTTAGACTCAACGGCTCCTTGATCCGAGAGTGTTTGGTTTGTGACAGTTGCTTTTGTCTTTGACTTGTACTTTCCTAACTACTTCGGGAATGTCTCGTCCTTTGTGTGAGCTTTTTGTCAGAACGACAGTGAGACTTCAGCATCCTGTGTATTGCTCTGCTAGGATCCTTTGTTTAGTAGCTGAAGACTCTCGTTGATGCATGACTCTTTTATCCTTTGTTTGCTCATTTCTCTAGCAGTTTGCTGGTTATTGATGGATGCATCTTAGCATTCTGTTTTTCGATGTCTTTTAGCAAACATCATCTTCGTGACTACTAGGACTTCTTCTAGCATACTAGTCTATTACAACTGAATATAGAACCTATACAGGACTTTACAGAGTATGCTAGACTATTTAGAGTTCAGCAAATGATCGACCAACTACTAAGATTTGATTCACCAAAACCTTTTACAAATACATCCTAAGGGAGATTTTAGGAATAATTTCCCAACAAAAAGTTCTCTAAAACGAACTAAAATCAAGAGAATATAACTCTTTTACAAGAGTTATCAGTGGTCAGTGTATAAGACATTTTATAATAAATCTAAATTGGAAAAAAAGTTCAAATTCTATACTTAAATATAGTATGATTTTAGATAAAAATCGTTGATAATAAATTTATAAACATTGAATGAAAACCGTTTGACAAATTTAAATTAGAAAAAGAATTTTGATATCCTATATAATTTATGGATGTCAATTTAATCCGGGATCGAGGGGTCAACCCAAATAACCCGAGCAAAATATCGAGTTAGGGTCGAAAAATTATGAATAAATTAAAAATCGGGTTAAATGGGTTGTGTTAAATGGGCTACAGACTAACCAATTGGCCCATTCAGGTTACGGGCTGGCCCGTCAGTTCAGCAAAATTAATTAAATAAAAATAAATTTAATATAAAATAAACTCTAAGTATTAAACTAAACCCTAACTTCTTCAATTTCTACACAATAAATCTATCATAAATCATAATCCATAAAATCATCAATCGCACGTCTCTCGCCCACCGTGACTTTCGTCTCCTCCGCACTCACTCACCCAACGACCGGCGACCCTTTCCCCCACCGGCCGGAAAGGCGACGACCCATCTACTTTTTCTCAGTGCGCCGTCTTCCAATTAGCTCCACCAACGACAACTCTCTTCCCCTTCATCCGAACTCCAACTCCTCGTCTCCTCTTTCGCTGTGCCGCAGCTGCCGCTCCTCTGACCAGTGCCCACCCCCAACCACTGTGCCGCCCTGTGGTTAATCCCTATGTCTAATACTTCACCCTTAGACAACTCATGGCTAGTGAATCCCCCTCCTGTTTCTCTGCCAGCAGATGAATAAAATAATGCATCAAAATTATTTGCCCTGAGGATTGTTTTTTAAGGCTGACTTTGATGGTTAGACGCATTACTAGAAAATCCAAAAACACCCAATAGATCATTGTTACTTGTAGAAAAAGCCCCATGAAGATTAAATCATCCCGAAAATCACTCTTATTTTTTGTTTTGCTAGCTGAATTCATACCAGTACGCGTCTTATATTATATGATAGTTTAATCCCTAGTGTATATTAATTGAATTTTGATTTTTATAAATTTGATGTTATATTTAGCTTTTTTTTTATTAAATGAATACTTAGATTTTATAAAAAATTTAAATTATATGTGAAAAAATTACAGCCTATCTAACCCAATGGGCTAACCCAAAAAATTGATAGGTTAGGGTTAAAAATTTCTAGCTCGATAAAAATTACCATCCGTTTAACCTGCGGTCCGATAGGCGATAGACCTGAACCGAACCGAATATATGTGATAAAAACCTAGTGTTGTGAAAAATAAAAATAGAACAAGAAATTAACTTTTTCATGTCTCCCAAACTTACATTTGTGCCTTTATAAACTCTCTTTTGAAGTCTCTTTCTCATTTTCTATAATTAAACAAAATTCCATGGAATTCTACCAATTATGCAAGAGCATGGCAGGGAATGGTCGATCTGGCGGCTAATGTTGACAAATCAAAATTATAAGATAGGAAGAGCGGTAGGTTGGGAAGGGGGCGGGGGTTAATTGTGAGTAAATATGAATGTTGATGTATGAAATTAAATATGGAGGAGCTTCCTTCCATGAATGGCTTTCTCTTCGGCTCTTCCTCTTTCTCATATCCGTAGCCATCAACTTTGAGGGTGGCCACCTTTGTTTCGGTGAAGCCCTGCATAGATGGAGATGAAAGAAGCAATTTCAAAATTTGGAGAAAGCAGATGTTGTGCTTGCTGCAGAGCCAAGACGTGCTGGACTTCGTCGACGGCAGCATAGTCCTGCCTGAAGATACCCATCCGTAGAAGCTGTGGAGAAGAACCGGAACTCTCATCCAAGGATGGGTTTTTGCATCGGGTGTTAGAGATACAATACTGATAGTTAGGGGTGTAAATGAACCAAACTGTTCGTGAGCTACTCGGATCTCGACTTGATAAAAGCTCGTTCGAGTTCGTTTAGTAAAGCTCGTTTATTAAATGAACCAAACTTGAGCATCATAGTATTCGACTCGCGAGCTCGTGAGCAGGCTCGTTAGCTAAAATTAGTAAGAAATATAAAATAATTACTTTTATAAAAGTAATATTTTTATGATTTAAGAGTAACAATAATGATAAATCTATCTAATAATGAAAAAAATTTAGAATTTGAGCATAAATAAGATATGTTTTTTGGAATAAATAACCTTTTCTTCAAAATAATAATGAAAATCTTAAATATATTCTAAATTTAGAAAGTTCGTTTAGGCTCCATAAAAGCTCGATAACGTTCGTGAACATCAAAGTATTCGATAAAAAAGCTCGAAGCTCGACTCGAAACTAAACGAGTCAAACTTGAGCACGGTACTACTCGACTCGACTCGGTTCGATTACACCGCTACTGATAGTGATAGCTACATATCTTATATCTTTTGTATCTTTATATTATTTACTTTCCATAGTTCTTGGTAGATTTGTAGCTATAAAAATTCTCTTTGTAATCTCATTATTTAGTGAAGGAAATTATTCTTATCTTTACATGGTATCAACTATTGGCATTTAACCCTAATAATCTTTTCCTCACCCAATGTGAGTCACTCCTCTCCCTCATGGCTGATCATGAACTCATACTCTTCCTCTATCTACCATGATTCACATGAATAACATAAAACTTACTCCTGCCAACTAATTATCTCCAGTGGCACACTTAAATTGAGTTGCTCCTCGTCACTCAACAGTTTTCTTCACTCATTGATGGCTTATCCCCACCTCCCCCTATCGAGATCACTTCTGCCATCGGCCTCAAAACACCCAATCTTGAATACTCCAAATGGCACTCACGTGATCAATCATTCGAACTCTTTCTCGTCTCTACCTTACCAAAGAATCCATGGTTGTAGTGATTGATTATAAGCAGTCTCTCGCAATGTCTTTTGGGCTCTCCCTTGGGCCTATAGCTATGCTTCTAAATCTCGTGAAATTAGTGTCAAGGATGATCTTCTATCTACTAAAATCGAAAGTCTCAATGTTGCTAAATATGGTCACTATTAAAAATCATTTTTTGATCAATTTGCTGCTATTAGGCAATCTATTAACATCTTCGACAAGTCTCAATGGTCCCTCTCGGGGGTCTTGGTGCTGCCTTTTCCACCTTCACTGCAACTCAACTTGCTCAAGATTCTCTTCCAGATTTTGTGACTCTTCTTCCTCGTACTTAAAGTCAGTTGATGTCTGAGATCAACTATGAGGTACACTTCAAACCTTAGTCAGATTCTCATACTTATTCTCTCTATAAGTCAAATAAGTTTGGGAGGAGGACAAAGGGTTGAAACTATTTCTTTCCACTTTATTTAATTTATGCATTCACTTTGATTTAAATTTAACTAGGTAATTTTTTTTTGAAAATCTTGGAAACTTTTATGCGATTTGTGAGGAGATTTGCGAGTTGTGATAGAACCCTTGTTGGATATGCGATTGGAATTGATTGATAGTGGTGTGGATTAATTGTGATTGTGGTTAGATTTCCTATATAGGGGTGTAAATGAACCAAACTGTTCGTGAGCTACTCGGATCTCGACTCGATAAAAGCTCGTTCGAGTTCGTTTAGTAAAGCTTGTTTATTAAACGAACCAAACTTGAGCATCATAGTATTTGACTCGTAAGCTCGTTAGCAGGCTCGTTAGCTAAAATTGGTAAGAAATATAAAATAATTACTTTTATAAAAATAATATTTTCATTATTTAAGAGTTACAATAATGATAAATCTTTCTAATAATGAAAAATTTAAGAATTTGAGCATGAATATGATAATAATTTTGGAATAAATAACTTTTTTCTTCAAAATAATAATGAAAATTTAAAATATATTCTTAATTTAGAAAGTTTGTTTAGACTCAATTAAAGCTAGATGAAGTTCGTGAACATCAAAGTATTCGATAAAAAAGCTCGAAGCTCGACTCGAAACTAAATGAGTCAAACTTGAGCACGGCACTACTCGACTCAACTCGGTTCGATTACACCCCTATTCCCGTGGGTGTAAAATACTGCTTGATTAGCTGATTTGACACTTGCACTTGCCTGATGATTGGTTGGATTTGATGTTTACTATGAAAGAATTTTAATCCAAAGTGTGAGATTTGAGACCGAATTTTCGTTTGTGAGTGTCATGCATGTTATGTTTCTCTTAGAACTTGTTTTGTTTATGTTTTGAGACTGCTAGTGTGCACAAGTCGAGAAAATAATTTTAGGCCATCTTCGTTATCCCATATCCCAAACACTATCCTTTGTAAGCATTTGTCCCTAGTCAGTCCTTTTGAGCCTATGTATTTTTCTTTCTTTGTCTATATAGATAAGAAAAAGTGATTGATTGACTCTTATTTATAAGAAGTGAGTAGGTATAATTGTTTGTGGTAGATAAGAAATCATAAAAAAATATTGGGTGAGTGAAAGAAGGTTGGGCTCAAAAAAAGAAAAAGAAAAAGTGTGTCTATATCCTTATAAGCTCTTATCTGAAGGAAAAATTAAAAAAATATATGTATAATTATAAGAGCATAAAAAGATATGAAAGAAAAAGAAAAAAGAGAGAAAAAGAATAATAGAGCCTTGATTAGAGTTGAAAATCTTAGGAGTTGGGTGGATGCAATTAGAAAGTGGTTTCGGTTTGTTGAGAGTCATGAACTAAGCTGATTTTAAGTCACTTGGCCATATTTCCCCACCTTTCACGAAAAAACCTATATTACAACCTTAAAATATGTCATTTTTTATCCAAGTCTTGTGAGCACATGTTTGCACTGGAGAAACTAGAATATTTGCAAGCCTATGGTAGAAACTTGACTTTGCATGCTTTTGAGTACTTTCATGTTATCCTAAACACTTGTGTGAATGAGTGAAACGCTTTCCTGTTAGTCTTCCATGGTGTTGGTCCCTGATCATAGTTTCAATATTTGCAACGGAAGTTTTTAATCAAGTCTTGCACTTATCTTGCTAAGGTCACGACTTAGTAAGTGTTTTCAAATGTATTTAAGCTCGAGTATTCATTAAGTTTGTTGCAGATTATACCTCAGCACTTGATATGTTGGGTTTTAAATATAATCAATACGTAACGAAATAAAAGTAATAAATGAACACAAGGTTTATAGTGGTTCGAACAATTGTTCTACGTCCACTCTTCAGTCATCCTGACTGAAAATTCACTATAGATTGATTACAAGGTCAGGCTTGATCTCTAACGTTGTGTGATAACTGTAAAATACAGTAGCAAATATATTTATAAACACCCTAAGGTGGTCGATCCCACAAAGACTGTGCAACGAAATATCTCGAGTACTAGCTATAGTTTTTAGAACATAGAAGTTTGAGGAACTTTAAAACTGGGATTTGGTTTTAGAATTGAAAGATAACAATGCTAAAATTTTAAGTTTTTTTGAAAACAATTATGTAAAGATACAAATCCTAGGGCAGATAATATAAACTTCAGCATGCAGATTCATTAACTCAGCAACGAGGTAAATTAGATTTTGATGGATTAAATTCCTTGGTCAGGCAATTAAATCTTAGATTACTAAAGTGTGACTATCTCCTCTGGGTCTCAAAACAAATTAGTCAATCTCAATAATTATCTAATTAAATCCTACAAATTAATTCTTCTTTTCGAGACAGAAAACAAGTATATTTAATTTCCTCTTCCTATTACCAATTTTCACCTCTCGGTCTTTAATTGGTAACTATAAACCAAAATTCAAATTCATCTCTCGATCTTTCTTTAAATCTAGATCCAATTAATTAATCTCAGGAAATTAAACCATGCAATTGAGTTGAATTCATTCAAACATGCATCAGAAAAGACTATCAAAAGCCCTAGAACCTGCTAAGGTTTCTAGCCACAAATCATGACTGAGAATAAAGAAAACATAGTATACAATACCTTAACAATTGAAGAGGAACCTTCAAAGTATTCGAAAAACTCCAATGTCAAAATATTCTACGTAAATTAAAGAACAATTTTCGTGCACTGTTGAGTTCCCTATTTATAGAGAATCCAAAATATCTAAACTAGGTATTGAGCTAAAATAACAAAAATAACCAAAACAGACCAATTTTCCTTCTCGGGCTTCTGTGTCGATCAATATGCACCATGTCGATCGACACACATGTAAGTCAAAATCCAGGATTCTCCTTCATGTAGATCAGCCTTCTTGTAATCCGTGTCGATCGACATGCACCATGCCGATCGACACACATGTAAGTCGAAATCCGGGATTCTCCTTCATGTCAATCAACCTTCTTGTCATCCGTGTTGATCGACATCGTGCATGTCGATCGACATGCCTGCAACATGTCAAGCCTCCTTCCTCTACCTTACCTTCGATCGACATCCAACCTCTGTGTCGATCGACATGCACCATGTCGATCGACACAGAGGTAATGCTTTGGGTTTTTGGCATGTCTTCCAACTTGGTCGACTTCCCGTTTGTCAATCAAAGAGGCGACTCTGTGTAACTCGGCTCTTTTCATCATTCAACCTCTTTTTAACCCTAAATACCTGCAAAACTCACCATAGAGAGCATAACATCCTCTAAAATAGACTCATGTACAGAAATGACTAAAAACGTAAACTAATTCAACTAAAACAATGGGGAAAAACATGGATAAGTGAGTACAAATATGAGCTTATAATTGAACAACTCCTCTGTCTGGTCAGCGCGCACCTTCAAGCAACTCGGTTTTCAATCTTCACTTTGTCGCTCATTAGAGTGAGGACAAACCTCCCTTTTCTTTGGACATTGACGCTGGGAGTTTTATAGTTCTTCACGGAAACTTTCCTTGTTTGGAAGTTGCCCGTGATAATCACGCTTGCAGAGCAAGGTGACTGCTAGATTCTTTCTAGGATAGAGAGAATACCAAAATTAACCTTAGAAGTAATACTTCTATGGTCTCGAGCTTCAAATATGGAAGCTTATGGAAAAGCTTCAATCAGGTACAAGCTCTGATAAGTTCACGTGAGTTTGAGAGTAATTTGATCTCTTCTTGTCTTCTTTGTTTATGAAATTTTGCGAACCTCTGAATCTCCTCTAGATGACACCTATTTATAGGTGAAGATTCAAACAGCTGTTTGAATCTTATCCATTACACTCAGAGGGTTTGCTCGCGAATCTCTGTTCTTCTTTTTCTACAAAGCACAGTGACTCTTCACGTCTCCTTCATCTCTGATTGGCGTAGCTCTTATTTGTAGCCATCTTTTTCAGAACGGATCTTTTAGTTTGAATCTGGAAACCACCTTTGTGTTTGTTGATTATTCTCCTTTCTGATTCGTTGGGTTTCCTTGTGATTTAGATCCTTTTGATTTGCGACTTTGTATTGTCTTGATTCCTGTTGAGTGTTTGCTGGCTATTGATGCTCTGCCGACATTTCAGCAGTCTTGTTAAGATCTCGTAGCATGCTTGCTTAATTCCTTCAGCATTGTATTAAGTGTGTCCAGCATTCCTTTGTGTTTTATCGCCTTTACTGGCGTCTCTAGCAATCTTCAGTTCTGCTGATTCTTTCAACATTCTTTGATTCTTTTTTTCTAGTTCTTTTACAACTCGAGTAGATGAATCCTATACATGACTTTTACTATATGACTCGATACTAAGTTGCTAGATGCTAGATCTACCGAGCTTTGATGAACCAAAACCAATAAGCATACAATTTAGATCAAGGGGTTGTAATTTTTCTAATAATATTCCTAACAATTTTCCCCTTTTTGGTGCGATCAAAGCCTTAATTCTAACTAACTGATCATGGGAAAGCTGATTACTAAGATTACAACATATTTCTATCAATTCTATTGTCAGCATCTCAACCCCCTTAGACTCATTATGATTCCTAAAATGTTCCCTCTTAAAATATCAAGTGTATTGCTCGATGTTGGTCCCTGATCAAAGTCGTTGTTAAAGAAGCGGAAGACTAACTTAACAAATGCAGCAAAATGTTCAAGTATCTTGCACTTAGTTTCTTTTCAAAAGTTTAGCTCAAAGTTGGAGTTACGTTTGTTTCAGATATACTCTAGCAACTTGAGGTTGCTAGGTTTTAAATCAAGCTTAGAAACAATAAAACAGTAACATGAAAACAAGATTTATAGTGGTTCAATCCTTAAGATCTACGTCCACTCCTCAGTCGAACACTGAGAATTTCACTAAAAAGATATATCAAAGTACAAGGAATCGCCGGTCACTTGTAGCAGGTGGTGAACTTTCGAGCCAGCCACTACAAAGCTATCATCCGTTACTTCTATCTTTCGGCAGCTGCGGCTAAGTCAAGGGCACACTTTCGTAAAACTTAACCTTGCTGCAATGGAAGTTTTATAGTTCTTTCCTGAACTCTCTTGGGGATTTTGGCAATAGCCCGTCGTAGTCAATCTCTTTTCAGAGATATGACTGTTGGATGCTTCCTAGGATGGAAGTTATCCCAATGATTTGATTCTTGAACAAAGTCAAGGAATCTCCTCTTGATTGTAGTGTCAAATATTAAATGAGGACACTACTGTTGAGAGCTTAAGATTCTTCTTGTCTTTTTAATGTGCTCTCAACCGACTACTCTTTTTGCTTTTTGTTCGCTTGTAAAAAGTATCTCTCGAGAAACAGTTGTTAGTCGTAGTCGTGGGGGGGGGTTCTCTCTTGTTTGGACTTCTCTTTTGTATCTGGAGATTCAAACTTTGAATCTCCAGACCCGTTAGACACAACATTCACCTTGTCCAAAAGAGCAGCTACTTTTTTCATCCTTTTCGGCATGGTACAGTGCTTTTCCACCTACTTCGGGAAAGCTATTCGTCCTTAGTTGTACCTTTTGTCAGAACGGTAGTCTTAGCAGTCATTGCTGGATATTTCTTTGCTTAGCATTCCCTCGGAGAATGCTGGGCACAATTTGCTAAGTACTTCGACCTTTTGACTGCTGAGCTCTTCTAGCAGTCTGTTTTGTATCCAACTGCTGACTCCTCAACAGTTGCGTATTCAGCACTTGGGTCTTGATTCCTTATTGCTATTACTTCTAGCAATCTCCTGAGTATTAGCGAATGCTGACTCCTTCAGCATTCTGCTATCTCTTTTCTTCCAACTACTGAGTAAGTACTCCTAGCAGTCATTTCCTTCAACATATGACTACTAACTCCTTAGCAGTCATTCTTCTCAGCACTTGACTGTTATCTCCTTAGCAGTCATTTATGTCTGCTGACTTCTCTAGCAGTCTTCTTGACTGTTGAGAACGCTCCTAGCATCCAGAATTTCCGAAGTCTTTGTTTCAATTGCTAAATCGTTCAGCAATCTTCCACAACACTTCTAGTCTATTACAACTTGAAATATTTCCTAAATAGGACTTTACAAAGCAGTTGCTAGACTATCTAGATTTCAGCAATGATCGACCAAACTAACTAAGGCTTTGATTCAACAAAACCTTTACAATTTGATCTAAAGGGAGATTTACAACATAAATCTAGGAATAATTCCCAACAATTTCCCCCTTTTTGGTGCGATCAAAGCCTACTATCAATTGCTGAATCTAAGAAGGAAAAATTTCTGAGTTTAGAAGAGATTCTAATACAAGTATCAGACCTATTCTAGCCATCTAGCTCAGAATTTAACCAACTTGATCCTAGCAAGGATTGGTTTAAATAAATTCCCCCTCAATAAATGCTGGGAATTATTCTCGATTAAAACACAAGTAAATGCTCTTTAGGAATATGCTAGAATCTAACACCCAATCAATCAGCGAGCATTTACCACCAATCACAAGACAAATAACTCAGCATGCACATTCATATGACAGTCCACATGCAATTTTGTTGAATACACGAATAGTGTATATCAACTAAGACCCGCAAAAAGTCAGAAGTGGACAATGAGTAATTGTCTAAATCTGATTCAGTTTCATATATGGTTTTGAGAGTTTACAAGTACAACAAAACTGAAAAAGACAAAAAGATTACAAAAATCTTGCTAACACAAGAATCTTGCTAACATATTCATTTTTCGCCTCAGGAGTCGGGAGCAGGCTTCTTGTCATATTCATCAAATTTGCTCATAGCCATCTGCATGAATTTGTCATAGAATGCTTTGTTCGCTTCTCGCTCAGCAGCCTCCCTCTCCAATTTCTTATCAAGTTTTTCATTTTCCATCTCAAGTTTCCTTAACTTGAGTTCTACCTCCTTCTTCTTCATCTCTTCTTCTGCTAGCCTGCGTTATTCTTCTTTGGCAGCTAGCTCTTCTTCTTCTTTCTTCCTCTTCTGAGCTTCAACAATTCTCCTTTCTTCCCCCTCTTTGATTGCTGCCGAAAAAGTTGATGAAAATGAGTTAACACTTTGTACAAGCTTTTGCTGAGATTCGGCTACTTCCTCTTTCATAACTTCCATATTCTTCTTCACTCCTGACTTATTTTCTATGTCCTCTGATATTGCTTCCCTGACTTAGAAACTTCATTTCGTACCTCTGCCACTTCTTGTCTTACCTCAGCAACTCCATAGCCACTCATTCATTGATGGCCATGGAAATAGTAGTGGACAGGGCATGTTGGAAAGCACATTGGACAGTAGTATCCAGATAGGAGTGGAAATTATGAGAACATACAGGCAGTTGATAACTCTTGAAAAAGAGTTATATTCTCTTGATTTTAGTTTGTTTTAGAGAGTCTTCGTCTATGTTTAACCAAATAAATGTTGTTTTGGTCTTGTATTTAGTTGTTCGGGTCCTTTTATGTTTATTTCGTGTTTTAGAGTAAATAACAATGTTTTTGGAGGATTTGGAGTGAAAATGTCGTGCAGGAATTTACCATGTTTCTGAAGCCTGTGCTGGAGCAAAAGGAAGCCGATGCTGTAGCATTCCGAACTGGGTTAGTTCCCAGTCAACATAGTTCAAAGCTGCGGGATGACATGGAAAGACTCATTTTGCTGAGCTGGAAAGTGCAAAAAGAGCTGATTTTCACCCTTTTTATCCAAGGACAATTTGGGAATGTTGCCAAAAGGGTAAACCTAAAATTGGGGGAGGTACAAAAGCTAATTTTTGAGGAGAGAAGAGGAGCCCCCCATTTTTCTTTTCACTTCATCTCCCCCAAATCGTAGAGAGAGGGGAGCACAACTAGGGGATTCATTTTGGGAACACACTTCGTAGAGAGAGAGAGAGAAACCAGCTGGGGAGAAATCTTGAAGGGAGAAGAGGGAGCCTCATTTTGATTTCATCGCCACACTCCATCGAGCTGAGGAGATTTAGCTGGGGGAAGGAAGAACGTGAGGAAGACGAGAAGATTCGAGTTGCAGCTCCACCACCGAAGAAGAATCAGCTGGGATTGAGGAATCTTTCCTGTTGCTGCTCGATCTAAGGGGGG
>JAPKLW010001373.1:143448-194725 GCA_026898455.1 Plectranthus barbatus | reverse complement strand
CTTGTGACAGTGTGCACTTGCACTGGTGTGTTTCACACACGCTACAACAGTGCATCGAAGGAAGAAGTTGCTAGCACAAGCTCTCCGCCACCAGCAGTCGCAGGAATTTCAGTAATCGGCTCAACATCCATAGTATCCTCTTGACACCATTCGCCTTGAGCTTCTAAGTACTGAGCTTCTGCTGCTATGCGCTCGACCTCTAGAAATCTCCATGCCTTCACCTCTGCCTCAGCAAGGTCAGCACCCTTTGCTTCATCGGCATGTGCAGCAATGTACTGAGCTTCTTCTGCTAAGCGCTCGGCCTCCACTATTTTCCAGGCTTCCTCCTGAGCCTTAGCAGGTTTGACTGCCTTAGCTTCCTCTATTTCAGCAGTTCTTGCAGCTCTTGTCACTTCCAAAATATCATCTTCTAAGAAATGGACAAGCATCTTCTCTTGGGTGTCAAGATGTGCGGTCAGCTCTCGGCACTTGCTCTTTTCTAGCTCCTCTTTTTCTCGCTCAACAACCATCCTAGCCAGCAACCTCTCTTTCTTCTGAGCTTCATATTCAGCTTGACGCTTTCAATATTCTGTAGCAGCTCTGGCTTGGTGCTTGGAGAGCTCAATTCGAGCATTTGAGACACCCTCGGGAGCAAAAGTTGATTTAGGTAGGGATTGGGAAGTAGAGAACATGCGGTGGACTCGAATAGCTTGAAGTCTAGCAATCACTTGTTTATCTTAGAATTGCTTGGTGCTAGGCACCTGATCGATCCTATCATTAGCCCATTTCTCTTCTTTCCTCCAGTAGTTAAGACCCTTGGTGGTTATCACCAACATCCTCTCCTCAAAACACAGTTGATGCATGATGTAATCATACATCTTCCATCGCCTCAACTCACTGCCTAACACCTTCCCTTCCTTCGTTATCTCATCCAACTCAACATAAATGATATTGGCAATGTCTCTCTTGATCTCAGCCAGGACAAACTCTTCAATCTCAGAAATCATAGGAAAGAGGTCAGAATTTACCTCTTCTTCGAGAAAGACTGGAGCACACCATTGTGCTATTCTCCTTGTCTTGAATCTCTTTCCAGGAAATCCATTGAATGGGATTCTTAGCGCCTCATTGGTTCCTGTAGGAATCTTCCAGAGGAATCTGGTATCATAGACATCTTCTGATTCTCCATAGGAATCAGATTCTGAATAGCATGAGGCCAAAAAACCTTCATCTTGTTCAACCTCTTGCATCGGCTCAGCAGATGAGGGAATAGCAGTGCTAGGCTCCTCCTCAGCACTTGGACCCTCAGCTCTTCCAGAAATGCTAGCCTCCGTCTCGGCATTCAGTCTCGATCTAGAAGTTCCAACATTCACAACCTCAACAGATTGAGCGCTACAGCTAACACGTTGCACAGCTGTAGGCTCCCGAATGACAAAGCTTCCCTGGCCTTGAGGACGCTCTGGAGCGTCAAATACTCCTGCCTCCAACAGTTTGCTTAAGTCCTTGTCGAACAAAGCATCCTGTTCTAGCAAAGAGATGGTGGTGGGAACTTCAATAGCATGTTTCCCTTTCTTTAGCTTAGCAGCCTCACGAGCTTCATGCTCTGCTGCTAACTTAGTAGCCTGAGCTGCACGCTCTAGCAACTGAGCAGCTTTCCTAGCTGCTAGCTCGTCAGTAGTTGCCTTGACTTGCTCAAAATTCATATCCCTGGAGTCAAAAGTGATCTTTTCCATCTCCTTCACAAATTCCCTTTTCTCCTTCTCGTTCTGGTTCCTCTTCCTCTTCCTATTCTTCTCCCTTACAGCTTTCAATCGTTCAGAAAATGGTTTAGCGGAGAGAGGAGTTACTTGTTCTTGCTCCTCAGCAGCAGGAAGTCTCGTTCTCCTCTGCAGCTTCTCAGGTGCATCGACCTCTGATCTCTTTCACTTTGTTACCTTAGCAGCAATCGGATCCAACCTTTCAACAGGAAGCTCTCCGAGCTTCTCAATATCTGCGAGGTCTCGGAAGCGCCTCTCTGTTTCAGCGGCAATCTCCTCAGGAGTTAATGGGATTGCATGCTCCAGCTGTTGGATTGCTAAATTGGCTGGATGAACATCATCGGGAGATGTAGGGATATTGGGGTCGACATTTGATTTCCCCTTCAGCATGTATGGGCAAGAATTATCCGCAGGAGCCGGTTTCTTCTTTGTTTGCGGGATGAAGTCAGTAGGAGTTAGTGGCTCTCCCCTGTCAAGTTTCGACTTATGGAAGTACATCTCAATGAACTTGCTGATCTTCAGTCCAAAGTTGACATTGGATGTGAAGGTCCCCTCCTTCTTAATCTTCAAATTTTTCTTGGCGTGATCCAACCAACGCTCAAAGAAAAATTCAGCCCAGTTCCCGTTGATCCCATCAACCAACGCCATCATCACGGCTTATTTCTTGGTAGACAGTTCCGAATATGACCCTGCGTTGCATTGGAACATTTTGATCACGAGTTCAGCTAGGAGTCGGTACTCATCCTACAGCTGATTGATCGGTGTGGCCACCTTCCAGAGGATCTCCTTACGTAAGTCGAGCTTCTTCCACAAATTCCATCGAGCCTTCATCTCGTCTGTGTCATTGACTTTGTAGCTAGCGACACGCTCTCCGGAGTTGCGAAGTCCAAACTTCTTTGCAAGAACTTTAGCATTCACCTTGATGATTGTGCCAAAAACAGAGGTCTTGAAAGACTTCTGATTTTCTTCTGCTATAACAGCCCTCGCATAAAACTCAGAAACCATGTGAGGTCGAAACCTCAGCGGTTCAGCAGATAGATATTCGACTACCTGTTCCTTCGCTAGGGTGTCCATCACCCAATCTGGAAAATCCAGAGCAGCAAGAGGCGTATACAGGATTCGGTCCTTCATTATCTATGCGGCTCTCTTCTGAGAATTTGAGAGACCGGATTGCTCTTTCATCCTCGCGAGCGTGACCAATTGAGCATACAGAATCTCATCTTCAATATCTTCCTTCTTAATGATCCCAGTAAACTCAGGTAAATGTCTTTTGTGAAGAGGCATAGCAGCAATAGGAGATTGGGTATGAGTGGGGGATTCAGTAGATGAATCAGACATTTGGGATTGAGCAGGGGATTCAGGGTTGGTAAACATAGTTGAGAGATTTGGGAGAATTTTGAGAGAATGAATGCTTGAGGGCTAGGGATTCGAAGATTCAAAGTGTGGAAGGTTTACAAATTTGACGAAGTGCTGTGTTTATACCTTCTGATTAATGGATCCGACGGTTGGGGAAACACCGCTTCAAATCTAATCGACGGTTCAGGAGATCCGAGACTCTTCATATGGTATCCCACGCCCCAAAATGCTCGAGTGCTTTTGATGTGTCGCCTCCTAGTTCGTCGCAGCCTGTTGCACGCATTAAATGCATCGTGTCACATACACTTAGTGCATTTGAAATTCAAAATATTTGCACTTTGACTTTCTGAGAGAGAGTCGGAGATTGCTGAGAGCTGGGACTTATCAATCAGCTAGCTTTGGGATCCTTAGCACTCATATGAACTGCTGAGAGCTTGGACTCAGCATTCATATTCTAGCATCCATATATTGACTGCTGATAGCACGGACTCAGCAATCATTTCCTAACGACCTTGTTGCTACTTGTTGAATATTATAACATAGCATTGATGAAATGCTGAGAGCTTGGACTCAACATTCGACCTCTAGCAAACGTCTGAGCTACTTGTTATAATATCACACTTCTTAGGAACTGCTGAGAGCTTGGACTCAGCATTCCTTTGCTTTGCTTAGCAACCGTATCTCAGCAACAAAATTTCGCACCTCAAAAACGAAAGCTAGGATACTTTTTTCTCCATCTTTTCCAGAAATCCAAGGAATCCTTAGAAGACCAGAAATCCAAAAAGAATGAGAGTTTGAACTCATTCATCCCCATCCTTTTCTAACTCCATGAGGCCCAACTTCAGACATAATTCCTTAAATCTTGCCTCAACAAGCGGTTTGGTGAAGATATCAGCAAGCTGATCTTCGATGCATATGTATTGAACATCGATATCATTCTTCTCTTGGTGATCTCTGATGAAATGATGCCGAATGTCAATGTGCATCGTCCTGGAATGATGAACAGGATTCTTTGTAGTGCACCTAGCACTGTTGTTGTCGTAGTAGATTGGCACGCATTCTGGAGCAATATCATAATCTTGTAGTTGCTGCTGAATCCACAAAACTTGAGCACAACAACTTGCAGCTGCTACATATTCGGCTTCTGTTTAGACATCGCCACCGAGTGCTGCTTCTTGCTAAACCAACTTATGAGCTTGTGTCCAAGGAATTGGCAGGTGCCACTCGTGCTTTTCCGGTCAATCTTTCACCCTCTAAAGTCTTGAGTCGGAATATCCACTGAGTGCTAGCCCATCAAACCTTGGATACCAAATTCCTAGACCTTCGGTGCACTTGAGGTATCGGATTATCCGCTTAGACGTGTCCAAATGCGACTTCTTGGGATTTGCTTGATATCTAGCGCAAAATCCTACAATATAGGAAATATTTGGCCTACTGTTGGTCCCTGATCAGAGTCGTTGTTAAAGCAGCGGAAGACTAACTTAACAAATGCAGCAGAATGTTTAAGTATCTTGCACTTAGTTTCTTTTCCAAATGTTTAGTTCGAGGTAGGTGTGATTGTTTCAGAGATTCTCTAGCTACTTGAGGTTGCTAGGTTTTAAATCAACACACAGAAACAATAAAAAAGTAAAGAAAGACACAAGGTTTATAGTGGTTTGATCCTCAAAGATCTACGTCCACTCCTTAGTCAAACACTGAGAATTCACTAAAAAGATATATTCAAGTACAAGGATTTGCCTGTCTCTTGTAGTAGGTGGTGAGCTTTCGAGCCAAACACTACAAAGCTATCCTCCATTACTTGGATCTTTCGGTCGGTAGTTGTGGCTAAGTCAAGGGCGCACCTTCGTAAAACTTAACCTTGCTGCAATGGAAGCTTTATAGTTCCTTCCTGAACTCTCCTGGGGGTTTTGGCAACAGCTTGTCGTAGTCAATCTCTTTTCAGAGATGTGACTGTTGGATGCTTCCTAGGATGGAAGTTATCCCAATGATTGTTCCTTGAATAAAGTCAAGGAATCCTCTTGAATGCAGTGTCAGATATTCAATGTTTGACACTTGCTGTAGAGAGCTTTGAGATTCTTCTTGTCTCTTTAATGAGCTATCAACCGACTACTCTTTTTGCTTTTGTTCACTTTCTCACAATACTAGTCTTTCCCGAGTTGTATGAGCAGTAGTAGTTGAAGTGTTTGTTTTCGTAGTGGAATCTCTGAGTAGTCGTAACGTGGGGGGGGCTCTCTCTTGTTTGGACTTCTCTTTTATATCTGGAGATTCAAACTTTGAATCTCCAGACCCGTTAGACACAACGTCTACTTTGTCCAAAAGAGCAGCTACTTTTTTCGTCCTTTCCGGCGTGGTACAATGCCTTTTTACCTACTTAGGGAAGGCTAGTTGTCCTTGGTTGTACGTTATGTCAGAACGGTAGTATTAGCAAGAGTTTGCTGAATATCTCCTTGCTTAGCATTCTATCGGAGAATGCTAGGAGCACTCTGCTAAGTACTTCGACCTTTTGACTGCTGAACTCTTCTAGCAATCTTCTTTGTATCCAATTGCTGACTCCTCAGCAGTTGTATATTCAGCACTTGGGTCTTGATTCCTTATTGATATCACTTCTAGCAATCTTCTTAGTCTTTAGCGAATGCTGACTCCTTTAGGATTCTGCTATCTCTTTTCTTCCGACTGTTGAGTAAGTACTCCTAGCAGTCATTTCTTCTCAGCATATGAGTACTGTCTCCTTAGCATTCAATTCTTCTTAGCACTTGTCTGCTACTTCCTTAGCAGTCATTTCTGTATGCTGACTTCTCTATCAATCTGCTTGACTGTTGAGAACGCTCCTAGCATCCAGAATTTCCAAAGTCTTTATTTCAAATTCTGAATCCTTCAGCAATCTTTCGCAAGTACTTCTAATCTATTACAACTTTAAATAATTCCTAAACAGGACTTTACACAAGAGTTGCTAGACTATCTAGACTTCAGCAATGATCGACCAAACTAGTTAAGGCTTTGATTCAACAAAACCTTTACAATTCGATCTAAAGGGAGATTCACAACATAAATCAAGGAATATTTTCCTAACAATTTCCCCCTTTTTGGTGCGATCAAAGCCTACTATCAATTGCTGAATCTAAGAAGGAAAAATTTCTGAGTTTACAAGTCTTTCTAATACAAGTATCAGATCTATTCTAGCAGTGTAGCTCAGAATTTAACCAATTTAGTCCTAGCAGGGATTGGTTTAAAATAAATTCCCCCTCAATAAATGCTGGGAAATATTCTCGATTAAACACAAGTAAAATGCTTCTTAGGAATATGCTAGAAAATCTAGCACCCAATCAAATAGCAAGCATTTACCACCAATCACAAGACAAGTAACTCAACATCCACATGCAATTTCGTTGAATACACGAATAGTGTATATCAACTAAGACATACAAAAATTCAGAAGTGGATAATGAGTAGTTGTCTAGATCCGATTCAGTTTCATTCATGATTTGAGAGTTTATAGTTACAATGAAACCGAAACAACAAAAAGATTACAAAAATCTTGCTAACATATTCAATTTTCGCCTCAGGAGTCGGGAGCAGGCTTCTTGTCATATTCATCGAATTTGATCATAGCCATCAGCATGAATTTGTTGTAGAATGCTTTGTTCACTTCTCGGTCAGCAGTGTCCCTCTCCAATTTCTTTGCAAGTTTTTCGTTTTCCATCTCAAGTTTCCTTAACTTGAGTTCGACCTGCTTCTTCTTCAAATCTTCTTCTGCTAGTCTGCGTTCTTCTTCTTTGGCAGCTATTTTATCTTCTTCTTGCTTCCTCTTCTCAGCTTCAACAATTCTCCGTTCTTCCCCCTCTTTGATTGCAGCCAAAAAGGTTGATGAAAAGGATTGAACACTTTGTACAAGCTTTTGCTGAGATTCGGCTACTTCTTCTTTCATAACCTCCATATTCTTCTGCACTCCAGATACATCTGCTTTGACATCAGATACTGCTTCCCTGAGTTCATAAACTTCATGCCGTACCTCTGCCACTTCTTGTTTCCTCAGCAACCTCCATAGCCACTCGTTCATTGATGGCCATGGGAATGGTAGTGGACAGGGCATGTTGTAGAGCATATTGGACAGCTAAATCCAGATAGGAGTGGAGATTATGAGAACTTACAAGCAGTGCATCGAATGAAGAAGTTGCAAGCACAAGCTCTCCGCCACTAGCAGTCGCATGAATTTCAGTGATCGGCTCAGCATCCATCGCATCCTCTTGACACCATTCGCCTTGAGCTTCTAAGTACTGAGCTTTTGCTGCTATGCGCTCGGCCTCCAGAATTCTCCATGCCTTCGCCTCTGCCTCAGCAAGGTCAGTAGCCTCTGGTTCATCGGCATGTGCAGCAATGTATTGAGCTTCGTCTGCTAAGCGCTCGGCCTCCACTATCTTCCAGGCTTCCTCCTAAGCCTTAGTAAGGTCGGCAGCCTTAGCTTCCTTTATCTCAGCAAGTCTTGCAGCTCTTGTCACTTCCAAATTATCATCTTCGAAGAAATGGACAAGCATCTGCTCTTGGTTGTCAAGATGTGCGGTCAGCTCTCGCCACTTGTTCTTTTCAAGCTCCTCTTTCTCTCGCTCAACAGCCATCCTAGCCAACAACCGTTCTTTCTTTTGAGCTTCATATTTGGCTTGACGCCTTCGATATTCAGCAACGGCTCTGGCCTGGCACTTGGAGAGCTCAATTCGAGCATCTGAGTGACCATCGGGAGCAAAAGTGGACTTAGGCAAGGATTGGGAAGTAGAGAACATGCAGTGGGCTCGAATAGCTTGAAGTCTAGCAAGGACTTTCTTGTCTGAGAATTGTTTGGTGCCAGGCACCTGATCGATCCAATCATTAGCCCATTGCTCTTCTTTTCTCCAGAAGTTAAGACCTTTGGTGGTTATCACCAGCATCCTCTCCTCAAAACACAGCTGATGCATGATGTAATCATGCATCTTCCATTGCCTAAACTCATTGCTTAACACCTTCCCTTCATTCGTTGTCTCATCCAACTCAACATAGAAGACATTGGCAATGTCTCGTTCTATCTCAGCAAGAACAAACTCCTCAATCTCAGAATTCATAGGAAAGAGGTCAGAATTTACCTCTTCTTCAAGAAAGACGGGAGCACACCATTGCGCTACTCTCCTTATCTTGAATCTGCGCCCTGGAAGTCCTTTGAAGGGAACTTGCAGCATCTCATTGGTGCCTGTAGGAATCTTCCTAAGGAATCTGGAACCATAAACATCTTCGGACTCTCTATCGGAGTCAGACTCTCAATAGCATGAGGCCCAAAAACCTCCATTTGGCTCGTTCTCTTGCATCGGCTTAGCAGATGAGGGAATAACAGTGCTAGGCTCCTCCTCAAAACTTGGACCCTCAGCTCCTCCACTGCTGGGCCTCTCCTCAGCATTCTGAGAAGTGCTAGCCATTTGCTCAGCATTCTGTCCCGATCCAGAAGTTCCAACATTCACATCCTGACTTCCCTCAAGTGGAGCACTACTGCTAACGCCGTGCACAGCAGCCGGCTCCCTGATGACAAGGCTTCCCTGGCCTTCAGGACGCACAAGAGCATCAAATACTCCTACCTCCAACAGTTTGCTTAAGTCCTTGTCGGACAAAGCATCGTGTTCTGGCAAAGGGGTGGTGGTGGGAACCTGAACAACTTATTTCCCTTTCTGCTTAGCAGCCTCACGAGCTTCATGCTCTGCTTCTAACCTAGTAGCCTCCTGAGCTGCATGCTCTAGCAACTTAGCAGCTTCATTTGCTGTTAGCTCGTCAGCAGCCTTCTTAGCTGCAATCTCATCAGCAACTTCCTTGATTTTTTCAAAATATTTGTCCCTGGCATCGAAAGTGATCTTCTCCATCATTTTCTTGTATTCCTTCTTCTCTTTCTCTTTTTGATTCCTCTTCCTCTTCTTGTTCTTCTCCCTTACAGCCTTCAATCTTTCAAAAAATAGCTTAGCGGAGAGAGTAGTGACTTGCTCTTGCTCCTCAGCAGCAGGAGTTTTCTCAGAAGCTTCTTTCTCAGCGGCTTCTTTCTCAAAGGCTTTGACAAGCCTCCTTCGCATCCGCTTCTTCTCCGGTGAAACAACATCTGTTCGCTTCCTCTTAGGTACCTCAGCAGTAAGTGGAACTAACTGCTCAGCAAGAAGCTCTCCTAGCTTCTCTATGTCAGCAAGGTCCTTGAAGCACTGTGTTGTCTCCACAGCCTTCCTAGCAGCAGCAATTTCCTCAGGAGTTAAGGCGATTGCTTGCTCCAATTGCTGAGTTGCTAACTCGGCCGGATGAACATCATCGGGAGATGTAGGGATATTGGGGTCGACATTTGATTTCCCCTTCAGCATGAGTGGGCAAGAAAGGTCTGCAGGAGTTGGCTTCTTCCTTGTCTACGGGACAAAGTCAGTCGGCAATAGTGACTGTCCCCTGCCAAGCTTCGACTTATGGAAGTACATCTCAATGAACTTGATGATCTTCAGCCTAAAGTTGACATTGGATGTGAAGATCCCCTCCTTCTAGATCTTCAAATTTTTCTTGGCGTGATCCAACCAACGCTCAAAGAAAAATTTAGCCCAGTTCCCTTTGATCCCATCAACCAACGCCATCATAACAACATATTTCTTGGCAGACAGTTCCGAATACGACCCTGCGTTATATTGGAACATTTTAATCACGAGTTCAGCCAGGAGTCGATTGCGGATTCACTCATCAACCTAGTCAGATCAATCGGTTCACCTTCAGAAGTATTTGAGCCTGATTGACCATAGACATTATCGGTTTCTTGAATCACATCTTTCTAATCTCTCACAGTCCTGTGCACTAAAGTAGCTTCATAAAAAATAACATTCCATGTTATTTCCACAAGCTTGGTGGTCTTATTAAGTACTCTATACCCTTTGTGAGATGAATGTCCATATCCTAGGAACACTCCTTCATCAGTTTTGGGAGAGAAAGTAATTAACTTTGACTTCCTATTGTTATGGATATAACATGGTGAACCGAAAGCACGCAGATGAGCTAGAGAAGGCTTACGACCGTGATATATTTCATAGGGAGTCTTGTTGAATCTGAAATTCAAGCCAATTTGGTTATGCGTATAGCAAGCATTCATCACGGCTTCTCCCCAGTATCTTTGTCCTAAATCTTTATCGGCAATCTTTGTTCGCATGGCCTCCTTTAGAGTCCTGTTCCTCTGTTCTGCCATGCTATTTTGCTGATGTGTTCTTGCAGTGGACCTTTCGTGTCCTATCCCAGCATCGGCAGAGAAATCCATTATTGCTCAGTTACAGAATTCGGTACCATTGTCGGACCTTATCCTTTTCACCGTGAGCTTTCTGCCATTTTGTACTCGAAGTATCAGCTCCGGTAGGACTATCTTGACTTCATCTTTGCTCTTCAAGAGCCTCACCCACGTATACTTGGAAAAGTCATCAATAACAACTAATGTATAATGTTTGTTACCTATAGTGGGTTGAGTTACAGGGCCAAATAGATCCATGTGCAGCAGCTCAAGGATTCTTTTTGATGTGGCCTTTTTCTGGATTAGACTTGAAGGACACCTTTGCTTGTTTCCCTTGTTGACAAGCTCTTGAAATTCCTTCCTTCTTGAAGGTTTCTTTGGGCAGTCCTGCAACAATGTTATTTTTGGCTATATAGTTGATAGTTTTAAAGTTTAGATGTGTTAGCCTTTTCTGCCGTAACCAGTTGTTTCTTCTTTGTTGAACGCGATGAAGCATGAAGCTTGCTGACCACTTTGCCAATCTACAATGTAGAGTCCACCCTTTCTGACTCCTCTAAGCTTTACATCTCCAGTGGTTTTGTCAGCAATCTCGCAACCTATATCAAAGAAGGAAACAATATATCCATTTTCACTTAGCTGGCTGATGCTCAGTAAATTGTGCTTGAGGCTGTCGACGAGGGCCATATTGATGATGCGCTTAACATTTTTCTCGATGCATCCTCTTCTGATTACTCTAGCCTTTGAGTTGTCACCAAAAGAGACTGAAGGTCCTCTAATCTTCTAAAGATCGGTGAATATGTCTTCATCTCCCGTCATGTGACTTGAACAACCACTGTCTTGGATCCACTCTTTTAATTTTCATGTAGTTCTTCTTCCTAGACCCTGTTCCTGCAAAACTAAGAAGTTACATTTTAGGTACCCAATCAATTACGGGTCCTGCAAGAATTGTTCTCTGGATCATTCCCTTGGGAATCCAGACATTCGCAATTTTGATCACTTTCTTGTCATCACGTTTTACTACCCTTCCTTTACAATTGGAGTAATACATTGAGTCAGCATAGAAGTATGTAGTAGTGTGTTGAGTCTTCACAGTTTTTTGAAAATGTAATGACTTAGACTTTGGCCTCAAGTAGGCGTTCCTCCTACTTGGTGTGTATGCTGGCTTCCTTGAAATCTCAGCGGATTGCTTAGCCTTGCTAGGATATGTATGAACCTTCCTAGCAGATGGAACAGTCTGTTGGGTTACATACTTTGGCTTTGTTGGCTTCCTCTCAACAAACAGATAATTCAGTCTTTGTTGAGGGGTCAACAGATGGACGTTAATTTGCCAACTTTTTTTCTGATGATCAACTGTGTCTAACTTAGTATTTTCACTCTTGTCTTTCCTAGCAGATTGTTGACTCTTTCCAGGAGCTGGGATAAAAACGATTTTATTTGATTTAGTAGATTCAGCATTGCCGGATTCTCCTTCATCAAAACCTAATCCAACATAGTTTTTTGAACTCTTTTGAACACTTAAAATTTCATCTAGATCTCTCGTGCTTTTTGAATATTTACATTTACATGAATTTTGCACAGAGTTTTTGTTTTTCAAAATTTCATTCTCCTTCTTTAAACTATCAATTTTTTTACTAAGTGAGGAGAAATCAGTTTTGAGTTGTAAAAGTTCCTCGTCTGGTGACCTAGATTGTTCAATCTCAATGGCTAAAGTAGAAAGCTGAGATTTCAGCGAGGAGTTTTCATGTATCAAAGCATCTTTTAAAGCATAAAACTTTGAAAATTCTTTCAGAAGGTGTTCAATAGTTATATCTCCTAATTCTGAGAAACATGAATCAGTAGTATCATGCAAGTTATCTGATGTAGATGCAACAAACATAATATAGTTTGTAACCTGGTTTCTTGTGGCAACTAGAGCATATTCTGTTATTTGCTTTTCAGTATCGTCAGCATCTTCATTGATGCGGGCCATGAATACCATGAGGACATCCTCTTCATCTTCAGATGAATATCCTTCGTTGTCGTGGTTTGGGATGTCTTATTTCTGTCCTAGTTAACAGTGCTTTAGCAACAGCCTTTGACGCGCTCTTTTCGAACATCTTTCTTAATCTCTCCCTTTCATCAAGATCCACTCCAGGACACTCGAACTTTAAATGATCTGGCGATTTTCACTCATACCAGGTTCTCGGTATCCTCATTGCTGTCCCGTCATCTGCTAGTTAGCTTTGTTGAGATTCTTCCTTCTTCCCTTTAGCCTTCAACAACAGCTTCTGAAGTCTGTTCATCTGCTCCTCTAGCTCGCTGACTGAGCATTCTTTCTCTTTGACTTGAGATCCACTGGTTGATGTGATCTCCTTCGTTGGGTTAGGCTGAGCTGGGTGATCTGAGTGGAATGGCTTCTTTGTCTTTCACTTTTGAATGTCTCTTTTTACAAAGAATATTGCATCCTCTGGGTGGTCTTCGACAGGTACTGCAGCTCCTACAACTTCATTCTTGTTGATCTGCATGATGTCCCACTCATGTGCATGAAGCTGGGCGAATACTTCTTTAGTACTAATGGCTGATAGATCTTTCTCCTTCAGGCTGGTCACCTTAACAAACCAGTCCTTCTTTGACATTTTGGAGAGGATCTTTGAGTTCATGTCTGGAAGTTCATATGTTCTTCCCAACTTCTTCAGTTCAGCCACGATGGAGTTGAATCTCTCTTCCATGTCATTGATTGTTTCTCCATGAAGCATTTGGAATGATTCATATCTGTCTACGCATTGTTGTAGCTTCTTTCTCTTCATTTGATCGGTCTCTTTGCTCAGAGTGCCAAGAAACTCCCACATTTTTTTAGCATTCTTGTACTCCAGAGCTTCTGCCATCAGAGGAGGTGACAGAGAGTTTAAGATCAAATCCATGGCTACATAATCCTGTGGTGCTCGAACTCGATCTTCCTGTGTCCACTCCGCGTACGGCTTGTCCACCATTATGTTTGTTCCTTGAACGTCTTCGCCAATTCAAGTCTTCACCTTCTGGATCTTGATTGGTCCCACATTGATTACGTGCTCCATTTTGGGATGAATGTTCATCAATGTGATCAACGACCTCTTTATTCAGGTGGAATAGGTTTTCGGTGTGAATTTCCAAACTTTGCAGTGTTTGTCATTATCCTTTATCCTGAGCTTAACACAAAAACAAGAAACAAATGCAAGGAAAAATGGATCTGGTCCTAAGCGACTCAGAAGCAGCTAGTCTGTAAAGACCAACCGCTCTGATACCACTTGTTGATCCCTCATCAGAGTTTCAATATTTGCAGCGGAAGTTTTTAATCAAGTCTTGCACTTATATTGCTAAGGTCACGACTTAGCAAGTGTTTTCAAATGTGTTGAAGCTCGAGTATTCGTTAAGTTTGTTGCAGATTATACCTTAACACTTGATGTGTTAGGTTTTTAAGTTAATCAATACGTAACAAAATAAAAGCAGTAAATGAAAACAAGGTTTATAGTGGTTCGAACAATTGTTCTATGTCCACTCTCCAATCCTCCTAACTGAAAATTCACTATAGATTGATTACAAGGTCAGGCTAGATCTCTAACATTGAGCAGCTCCTCCATCTGGTCAGCGCACACCTTCAAGCACCTCGATCTTCAATCTTCACTTTGTCACTCCTTAGAGTGAGGACAAACCTCCCTTCTCCTTGGATGTCGATGCTGGGAGTTTTATAGTTCTTCCCGGAACCTTTCCTTGTTTGGCAGTTGCCCGTGATAATCACGCTTGCAGAGCAAGGTGACTCCTACATTCATTCTAGGATAGAGAGAATCCCAAAATTAACCTTAGAAGTAATACTTCAGAGGTCTCGAGCTTCTAATATGAAAGCTTATGGAAAAGCTTCAATCAGGTGTAAGCTCGGATGAGTTCACGTAAGTTTGAGAGTATTTTGATATCTTCTTGTTTTCTCTGTTTATGAAATTTTATGAACCTCTGAATCTCCTCAAGATGAAACCTATTTATAGGTGAAGATTAAAACAACTGTTTGAATCTTATCCGTTAGACTCAGAGGGTTTGCTCGCCAATCTATGTTCTTCTTTGCAAAGCACAATGACTCTTCAGGTCTCCTTCATCTCTAATTGGCATAGCTCCTATTTGTAGTCGTCTTTGTCAGAACGGATCTTTTAGTTTGAATCTGGAAACCACCTTTGTGTCTGTTGATTATTCTCTTTTCTGATTTGTCGGGTTTCTTTGTGATTTAGATCCTTCTGATTTGCGACTTTGTATTATCTTTATTGCTGTTGAGTGTTTGCTGGCTACTGATGCACTGCTGAAATTTCAAGAGTCGTGTTAAGATCCCGCATCATGCTTGCTTTATTTCTTCAGCATTCTATTAGGCATGTCCAACATTCCTTCGTGTTTCTCACTTTTACTGGCATCTCCAGCAATCTTCAGTTCTGCTGATTCTTTCAGCATTCTTTGATTCTTTTCGTCTAGTTCTATTACAACTCGAGTAGATGAATCCTATATAGGACTTTTATAATATGACTGGATACTAAGTTGCTAGAAGCTAGATCTAACGAGCTTTGATGCACCAAAACCAATAAGCATACAATTTAGATCAAGGGGTTTTAATATTTCTAACAATATTCCTAACACATAGTTTACGGATTTTCTGATTCTTTCAAAGTGTTGGGGTAATATGAAGTTTTGGTTTTGATTGTGATGAATCATGTGAGTCATTGCACTTTTCAATTACTTTAGCTTTTGATTTATATTTTCTATTGATTGAGGACAATCAAGCATTTAAGTTTGGGGGATAGCCTTAAGGATTCATGTTTTCGAGTGTGTGTAGTGATAGCTCTGCTACTGGCTACCAACTAGAAGTTCAAGAAACTAGCAACCAGCCAAGAGCATAGAAACTAGCATTTAGCTTAGAAGAAATCATTAAATAAACTGGATAACACGTCATCAACAACAAAGTATCACGAGCAAAGGTAAATCCCAAACTCGCATATAGAGAAAAAGAGAACAAGACAAACATATTCTTTTTAAGATCAGACTTTTAAGTAAGGAGAACTTAAAGTCTAAGGATTCTTATAGCTTGTTCGTCCACGTAATCAACCAACAGACATTCCTCGAGACAACCTAATTCAATGGCATCCTCATGTCTCACAAGGGCAACATTATTCAAACCTTTTCCTGACTAACTACAGGGCTAAGCTTTCAGTCAGTTTGGTTGAGAATTGATTGAATTTGTAGGAATTGAACCAAATGAATCACTCTAGAAAACTGACCAAAAACCAAATCAAACCGATCGCTTGTTCAACTGAATCGGAAACCAAACCAAATGCTTCACCTAACTACGTACAAGGCTGAGCATCTGGTTTGGTTCCAACCGACTGTGATCCTATTTTTTTAATATTTTAACACAAACAAACTATAAATTATATATCAAAATCCCAAATAAATCACATATCAAATAATCAAATTTAAAAATCAAATAATAAAATATTATCCATAACATAAAAGATACATACGAAAAGAAACCGAAGGTGGTGAAGAGCGAAAGGCCGAGGGGGTGGGTTGCGCCGTTGCAGGGGGAGAGGGCTTTGGTGGGGAGGTAATTCAGATTTTTGGTGTTGATATGGCTCATATATCAACAGTGGCTGGCAGATGCTTGTGGAGTGGAGCAAGCGAAGTGAGCGGCGAGCAAAGCGAGAGGCAAGCAGAGCGAACTGCTTCTCCGCTGTATAAATACTTGATGTACTTGAGTATTTGCTGTCATTGCATATAATAAAAGGATCGAACTGCTTCTCCACCGTGGACATAGACACATTGTCGAACCACGTAAATCTTATGTTCTTGTTCTATTAATTCCTGTTTATAATTTGTATGCTATTATTGTCATCGTTCTCAACAAATGGTATCAGAGCCTGGTTGATTCGGTGATGACGATGGCGGGAGGATCAAAATTTGAGATTTTGAAGTTTGAGTTGTCATGGCAATTTTGGATTGTGGCACACGAGAGTAAAAGATTTGTTGGTGCAACAAGGGATTCTGAAAGCGCTGCGTGCAGAGAAGCCTACGACGATGGATGATGAGGATTGGCAGGATCTGCAAGAACGGGCAGCCGGGATGATTCGGTTGTGCTTTATAGATGAAGTTATGCATCATGTTATGCATCTTAAGTATCTAGAAGAAATTTGGAAGAAACTGGAATTGCAGTTCATGTTGAAAACCCTAACGACTAAACAGTATCTGAAGCAAAGGTTATACGGGCTGAAAATGCAGGAGGGGACCAATCTAGGGCAACATGTGAATATCTTCAATCAGGTTATCACGGATTTGGCTTCACTCGAAGTCAAGATTGAGGATGAAGATAAGGCGATGATTTTGCTGTGTTCATTACCTCCTTTTTACGAACATATGGTGACTACCCTTACATATGGGAAAGAAATAATCAAGGTGGAGGAGATTACTTCAGCGTTGTGATAAGTTCACAATTTAACTCATTTATGTATATTATTTTCTACTATTTTGTGTAGTTTTATTTATTTTATCTATATATTTTATGCATAAGTCAATATTGGGTGGTATTATGCGTGTCATGGTGTGTTTTTACATGTTTTAGGCCGAATTCAATGGAAACCCGTACCAAAAGCAGTTGATGTTCAAAGAAGCGGTGACCAATTCCCCCACACATAGAATTTGAGCTAATGGAGAATGGACATAGAACTATCTTCAAGTTATCTTTCCAATGCAACTGGAATCGGATCAATCGGAGTTTGGGAGAGGAAGTTATGGCCAAAACCGTGAGAACGCGCAGAAGGGTCGAGAAATGACCAAGTCCGGAAAGTGAATATTATGTATCGATCGACATGAAATCCACATCGATCGATGTGGATGTTTCACGTCGATCGATGCACGACCATGTTGATCGTCGTGAAACCTGATGACACGAAATTCGATGAAATTTGAATTATATCTTATTTTTAGCCCTATATTTAATAAGATACACATCCACCTCTATAAATACCCATGTCGTTTCGAATTTTTAATAATCTTTTCGTAATCTTTTCATTCAACATTCAAGTTTTTAGATTTTTAAGAGTTGGGAAACATGAAACCCTTTATTTTTCTTGTAAGTTCCTTACTTTAATGCAATTTAATATGTTTTTCTTTAGATTTCTATCTGCGATGACCGGATAGAAACCCTAGCGGGTTCTTGGGCAATGAATGATTGATCTTGAATGCATGTTTAATTAATTAACTCAAACTGCATGATTTTGAATTCCTGATTTAATTGTTAGAGTCTAGAATTGATTTAAGATCGAGAGATAAAATTAATTCTAGGTTTATAGTTGTTAATCAAAGACCGTGAGGGAAAGATTGATAATAAGAAAATGAATTTGAATACAATTATTTTATGTCTTAAGGGAAGATAAATAAGTGTACGGATTAATCTGTGGAATTAAAGATGGTTGATTATTAATGTGTTATTGAGGCCGACAAAGCACACACATTCACATAATAGTAACCTAGGCTATAATTGTCTGACCAAGAAGTTATAGTATTTTTATGATTTCCCACCAATACGAGTTAATTGATTTACATGTATTCTGATTAATTGTTCGCCCTAGAATCTGTGTTCCTTTAAATTTGCTTTCACAGACTCTTTAATTTACAGTATTGTTTTCTGTACTTTTATAAAACCAAAACCCTGATTTTTATTTACTCAAACAATGGATTTTAGGACCATAATTAGTACATAGGATAATTTCTGCATACAATTCCCTTGGGTTCGATATTCGGGTTTACAAATTTTATTTGTCACTTTTCTGCAATTTATCTATAGATTTTACAGTGATCACGTTGCTGGCTCACAACCAGCGGAAACAGAAATCTGGAGAATCATCATCGGGCGATAGTTTGTATATTAAGAGTAACTAGGATCGTTGAAGAAGACTGGTGAGGGATAATTCAGATCCAAGTCGAGGGATAAATCGCAGGGGAAGAAATCAGTAACGTGTTTTAAGTGCAAGGAACGAGGGCACTTGAAACTAGATTGTCCAAAGTGGAAGAAACAGACTGATGATGGGTCATCTAAGTTTGTGAATATGGTACAGAATGAGAATTCGGATGGCAGTTAAAGGTGCTTTGACCGTGATGAAAGGGAAGATTACAACATGCAATATCTACAAGTTGTTGGGGAACATAGTTGTAGGTGAAGCTCATTCTGTTGAGTCGTGCGACGATAACAAGAAGTTGTGGCATATGCGTCTTGGGCATATGAGTGAGAGTGGTATAGCAACGCTGCATAAAAAGGGTCTTTGGCATGGTGAGAAAACGTGCAAACTCAATTTTTGCAAGTTTTGTATTTGGGAAAGCAGACAAAAGTCAGTTTTGGGACCGGGAAACGGAAGGCAAAAGGAATCCTGGACTATGTGCATTTAGATGTGTGGGGTCCTGTTAGAGTGGCGTCCATGGGTGGTTCCTTGTATTATGTGACCTTTATTGATGATTTTTCGAAGAAGGTTTGGGTGTATTTCATGAGGCATAAGAATGAAGTCTTTGCTAAGTTCAAGCTATGGAAGGCTGAGACGGAAAACCAAACTGGGAGAAAAATCAAGTATTTGAGTTCGGATAATGGTACCGAATACAGGGACACAAAGTTTCTGGAGTTCTGTGAGGAGCATGGGATTCAGAGGCACTTTACAGTACGTAAAATGACACAGCAAAATGGCGTTGCTGAAAGGATGAATAGGACGTTGAATGAGAGGGCAAGATGTTTGAGGCTGAATGCAGGTCTGCCGAAGAAGTTCTGGGCAGAGGCTTTGAATATGGCGTGCTACTTGATAAATAGATCACCGCATGCATCTTTGGATGGAAAAGTTGCAGAAGAAGTATGGTCAGGTAATGATGTTAGTTTTGATCATCTTAAAATTTTTGGTTGTCCTGCATATGTTCTTATTCCTTCTGATGAGAGGTCAAAACTTGATGCGAAGTCGAAGAAGTGCATTTTTCTGGGCTATAAGAAAAGTGTGTTGTGATACAAGTTTTGGGATCCGGTTGAGCATAAGGTGGTGATCAGTAGAGACAATGCGTTTGATGAGAAATTGATGTTGCAGCCGAGTGGTGATAAGGTGCACGTGGAGGTGGAGTTGGATCAAACTCCAGCAATTCTTGATAAAGGAGAGAGTTCGAGTTCTGCACATGATGACATTGATCATGACGATGGTGGTGACACAACTGATGCGCCGGAGAGCTATAAGTTAGCTCAGGATAGAGTGCTTCGATTTCCGGGTCGTAGTCTAACAGGTCCTTCCCTTTAGCTCTTGTACTCATGCACTACCTGTACAGCAAAGGGGGTAGTGAAGTAAAATTGAAAATAAGCCGAAACAAACTAAAATTGAAAAACTAAAAATTTGAAAAATAGTAGGGCGTCGATCGACGCGGAAACAAGAACTGCGTCGATCGACGCGAAACGCACGTCGATTGACGTGAAAAACAAAACTTACGAAAAATTAAATAAAAGTACGAAAATTACAACCTAAATCAGTATTTTGATCACAGAATTAATAATAAGATTATTTCTATTCTTTCCCCGGCAACGACGCCAAAATTTGATCGCAGAATAATTTTACTAGCGATTTAGCAAAGCTAATAATACAGCGGCAAATAAAATTATTGAATCCCAGGGGAAAGAAGTAACGAAAAACCTTAATTACTAAAACATAAGTTCTCAAAATACTGGTTAGGGAAATTCAAATTTTGGTTTTGGATTTCAAACTAATTTCGCAATTTAAAACTTAACAGGAAAATAAAAATAACTTGGTGGAAACAGATATGAGAAGTATAGATTCCAGGGATATCTACCTATCAAGTATTACATGTATGAATCAATTGATTAATTCCCAATTTAATTCCTCTTCGTAGTGAAACATCAGAAAAGTATTATGAACTTCTTTGTTGGACAATTCATAAAGTTGATTAATCAATTACCTATCTCCGTTCGGTCTCAAGATCAATTAATTAACTCCCCAAATCTACGGATCTATTCCTATAATCTATTTCCTTCTGTTCAGACAAGAAATTAAATTATATTGTGAAAACTCTTTCCATTGAAAACTATTACAGTTACGTCTCTAATTCTCAACTAATTAATCCTAAGATGTGGCCAGCAACTCAAGATTATGAATAAGCACAGAATTCACAAACTACGATGGGAAAGGAAAATTAATTCAATTAATCTGACATGCATACATTGATAGTTCGAAACTCTAGAATCTGAGAAGGAATTTAGTTACACATATTCATGAATAGGATCATCAGAGATAAAGAAAGACACGAATTGCATAAAAATTGGGTGCAAATGTCTTCCCACAAAAACCTGTCTTCAATCATAAAACATAAAACTCTTGGAAATCTTCTAAAATCTTCAACTCTAAAATTCTCCTAAATTCTCCGCACTAAAAATCGAATTTGACAAGGCTTTATATAGTTGTGATAGATGTATCATGTAGTATCTAGGATTAGATATATCTAAATTGTAACACCCCGTATTTTCCGCTACTATTTTGCTAAATAATTATGATGCATTTGGGCTAAATTAATTACGAGCGCAACCATATTTTATTTTGAAGCCCAATTAGGCCCATTTAATTATATGTATGGATTGAGGCCCAAATTTCCACATTGGAATTTATTTCAAAGACCAACTTAGATCTTCATTTTATGATTTAACTCGATAATGAGTAAATATTCGAGTATAATTCTGAGGTAAAATTCCGGAAATCATTTCCCTACTATTTTTCCTAAGTCTTCGGCCCTATGTAATTAATGTGGGAAGATTATGTTAGTTTAAATCATATGTTACAAGTTGGAGATAAATAAATTAGGGAATTACAAGTATAGCCCTCCTAAATAAACATCACCTAATAAGACAAGTAAGAGTATACTAGTAATCAAATAATGATGAATAGATTAAATAGAAAATTAATTATATTGATGGTAAAAGACCTTTGAGGACTACCTAAGGGGTGCCAAACAAATATCTTGGAGGGTAAAGGTGTAAAAAGTTGAAGCCATCATGAGCTAGTGCATGGAGAATTGAAACTAGGCAATCATGCATGGAAGTTTAAAGCAACACTCCACCTCTTCCTTTCCCCTCACTCCCATGGTTGTCACCATTTCCCCCTCCATATATTCTCATCATTTCACCTCCTTCAACCTCACTCAAAACCTCCATGGATGAACACCAAGTACAACCCCTAAGTTAGCCAAGAACACCTCCCATATCACCTCAAATTACCACAATAATAGCATAAAGCTTCTCTACACACCTTCCTCTATCCAAATATCTAAAAAGCCCTATCACTCTACCACTTTGTAAAATCGACCATGGCTGAAAATTGAAGATCTATGGAGCCATGAAGGAGATCTAGAAGGCTACAAAGAGCTAGGAGCAAAGAGAGAGCAAGTTGGAGCCTCAACCCCCCCCCCCCCCCCCATTTTCAAAATTTTGGAGGAGGAACCCAAATCTGAAATTAAAACCTTCAAGTAACCTCTATCTACCCTCTTTAGACCCTTCTAAGCATGAATATGATGTTGCATGTATGATCAAGACACACCCTCTTAAGTTTCAAGCCATATAGTGAACTAGGTTTGACATGATGCTTAATAGTGGCAAATGCATGTTGATCTAGTGATTATTGATGATATAAATCTTGCTTGAATGTTATGGCTTGAGATCTAAGTTATATGATGATGCTATGAAGTGTTTGGTGTCTGAAATTATGGATATATGATGATATATGATGATCATGAGCCACGAAATTGATGAAAGCATGATATAATGAGACATGCTGTGAATGAACTGTGTAGTGAACAGAGATGTTTGGTTGTGGCAGACTGACCAAATGGAGTCCTATTGAGCTTAACATAACATATGTGGTACCTGAATATCTTAGGAAGATAATGGATTTGGTTTCATGTCAAAATGTTGTGTGGTATGAAAGTTATGCGTTCTACAAAAATATGTGTCAATCTGTGTCGCATTGTGATAAATGGTTTTGAAACTGTAGTTAGGCATGTTAGAAAATTCTTAAATTTTTTACATAGGTGGTAGACCCATTACGAAACATGCATGTAAAATTTCAAGTCATTATCATGAGTAATTTGGCCGACATGAATTTTCTAATTTGAACCCCTGTTTCTGCCGTAGCCCAAAAACGCCCAGGAAATTATAACTCCTCCAGTCCATATCTCCCAAACGACAAGTGATTTTTACAAACCGTAAAATGGAGCATGTCCATTTAAAAATATAGTTTATGCATGTCTAATTTCATACCTTAATTCTCTGTAGATCTGAAATGACATTCTTTTGAAAATGATATTATTTGAGAGTTCTAGCCTTTACAAAATCATGTGTCACTTCTGTATGACCTACATTGTTGGATTAATTCAGAGCAAAGTACTATGAGTTCAGCCATGAAAATTTACATGCTTATAATAGACACCCTAAGTATGATATCTACAAAATTTCAGCTTTATTGGACGTTTATCCTGTTCGGAGTAGAATTTAGAAAATGATGCCCTGATTCTTTAGTCTCTCAGCCCTACCTGAAATTGATTAGTTTGCCCCGAACAATCCGTAAGGAAATTTTGAGATCAGTCAAATGGAGAGTAAACCCTGACATGTATTCTTTCATAATCTAGAAGTTGAGCCTAAATAAATTAAGTCCACGAAATTATGCAACTTGTTATATGACTGCGCAAATCTGAAATTAAGCAAAATATGACTAAGACATGAAAGGAATTTGCTAAGTCTAAATCCAAGACTAATAAGACCAATTAAGTCTTTTAAACATGATACTACCTTAGGTCATATATGTAAACATGAATATGAATGCGCATGCCCAAGTGAAACACCTAGTAACACTACGTCATTATTTACCTAGGTGTGGTTGACATTGGGAAGCAAGCCTCAACTAGTGGAACCAAGTAAGCCAACGTTACAACAAGATAAGGTGGGCACTACTTTATCTAAAAACTTATTTTCAAAAATGTTTTATCAAATGATGATGAATGTTTTGTTTTGAATATTTGGAACACCGTAAAATATTTTGGTGCCTTGACAATGCATGATTTGCTTGGAGGGCTCAGCCCATAAATGTATGCATGAATTTACACAATTATGAATTGATGATATCATTGCGGAGGAATAAGGTGGGAAAGGGGAATGGAGGGCTCAACCCATACATGAATGCATGATTTGTTTGGAGGGCTCAGCCCATATATGTACGCTCGATTGCCAAATTGTTGAATAATTCGTTTGGAGGGCTCAGCCCATAAATTCATGATCATTTGTTAATGGCACCACAAATGAAAAGAGTTGCGCAACCATGTGAGATGAATTGTTTTGGCATGCATGAGTAAATAATTTTATAAAACCCTCATGTTATGCTTGTGTGAGACGGTGATTCCAAAATATATGTATGTATTGTTTTCGGGACGACGTGTCCACTGGGTACATTCTTGTACTTAGCCCCTGCATGTGTTTTCCCTACATGTAGGTACATGGTGATGGTGATGGCGGGTGCGTTGTGGCGATTGTGGGAAGAAGTGGTTCAATGTGAACCTATATTAAATGAATGTGCACTTGGCATGTAAACCTTTCTTCCCCTATTTTGTTGATTACTCTAGCATAACTATTTAATTTCTTTTGTTGGCATGTAAACCAAATTGATCTACTTGGAGTAATTGTCTTTTGAAGCTTTGATACATCTTTCAATTCGATCCCTAAGCATGATTTCTACCCTTGTTGTCCTATGGCATGATTTTCGAAAACTCCTATACTTATATTGAGGTTTCGGTATTGAGCTAAGATGCTATGTCTACATACATAGTGTCACCTTGGAAGTCTTGATTGAAATTGTTTTTATATTTGTCTTTTCGAACTCCTTTGACGTTATGCTTCAATTTATATTTCTTTCAAATCATTAAAACCATATTATTTCAAAACAAGAATTCGCTTCCGCTTAAAATTTCGAAAAATTATTTTAAAACTATTAAATCCCTTAGCGTGCTTTGGTCGCACGTGGGACTGTCGCATAGGCCCGGTTTGGGGGCGCGACATAAATCTTCAAATCTGGAACAAATCTTGTTCTTTCGGATCCACGTCGATCGACGCACTTGAAGAAGCCGCGTCGATCGACGTGGACTTGGTTTCCACGGGTCTGCGTTTGTCCTCAGCGTCGATCGCTCCTTCAAGCAACTGCGTCGATCAATGCAGGTCTGTGTCGATCGACGCATGTCTGGAAACCGAGCCTCTCTTATTTCTTCATTGTTTCTGACTCAAAAACCTGCATAATTCATCAACCACGACATTACAAGCACAAAAGTCAATTCATGCACAATAAAACACGTAAAACAACTCAAACATCACCAAAATAGTCAAAGAACCAATAGATAAGTTGGTAAAAATACTAACTTATCAACTCCCCGAAACTTAGACCATTGATCGTCCTCGATCAATTCACAGATAAGAAATCAAGTCTTATGCAGATACAAGTGTGCAGTGCCTCACAAGCTTCTTTTACTATCCAAGTATCACTAATTCACATAAATCATGCATTCCAAACAAAATACGAATTGTCAAATTATTGAGGAGGAACCTCACAGGGAAGTGTTTTCACTCATTGCTCAAGGAGTTACGGTTTCGTGTTTCGCATACTCAAGGTCATAGCTCACCTCTCCATAAGTTTGACAAGTTTCTCATCTCTCCACTGCTTGTTAGTGTAGCTTTTCAGGGAATCAGATAGGTCATATTTTTGTTGTAATGTGGCTTACCTAAAAGGTTGGATATATTTTGGCTAAGTGACTCAAAATATGACAATGAAAACTCAAAAACCAAACATACCATATCCACATGATCCCTCACTTGTGCACTCACAAAGTTCACCAATGGTGCACTCTCATATTCTTTATTTTCTTTCCCAAAAAAATTTGCAGTTCCCCTTGTAACTTATCATAGACCTTTGTGAACTCACAATCATATCATCACATAAAATTTTTTATTTTCCTTTTCTACTCATGTTCACTTTCTTATTCTACCCACGGGAACCCTTATTTTCACACATGGAACTCATCATCAATTTTTTTTAGTTCCCACAACTTGTATCAACATCTCCCGAACCACACTTTCTAAAAAATCAACCCTTGTAATCAAAGAAAAATTCATTCAAGGCTCAAACGGGCTACGAGTGGAAATTCAAGGTTAGTGTATAGGAGATGGGCTACGAAAGAACATGCCCAAAATCATTTTCACCCTATTGCTACACTGAATGCAACCTCGAGAGAGAAACTCGTCAAATTCTAGGAAGTTATTGCTACAAACCTTTTCACTCACCAAACGAAAAAGTTAGGCTCAAATTCTCACACAAGGTTAAAATTTTTGTTACTCCTCAACAATTATCCAATCTGAACTGTTATCATGCATAATTTATATTTCAAAGATCAACTCCTCAAGCAAAACAACTCCTATCATCGGCTACTCTATCACATAGATTTTCATTCTCAATTAGAAAATATATCAATTATACATCAATTATTTCTATTTAAGGGAAGATAAGTCATATTTTCAGCACCAACATAATCAAAATAGTTCCGACTGTCCTATGTTCGAAAGCTCCTAAAACAATTCTCAAGACTCTACAGATAAGAACCAGTACCACAAATCAAGAATTCAAAATACTAATTTTGAGTGAAAATGCCTTGCAGAGAGCAATTGTTTACATTGAAGCAAAAGATTAAGGATGGTGATGGTGCAAAACCTAGGAAACTAAAAAAAATAAAAATCTTAAATTAAACAAAAGTAAAAACAAATAAAAACAGTAAAATAAAATTTATAAATAAAAATATTTCCCATTTCCGATCATCATTCCCCCAAACTTGTTTCACTCGAAGGAGTGGAAAAGTTTGAAAGTTAGATAGGAAAAGAGAAACGGTACCTCATTCCTCCTTCGGAGGATCCTCCATAACCACATCGGTGGATGGCCAAATGGGAAGTCTCCGACGGCGGTCCTGGCGCTCACGCTGGCGGCGGAGGTAGACGGAGTCAGGGTGGTTGTTCAGGAGAAGGCCTGCATCTGACTGTCGATGGTATTGAGCCTCGTGGTCACATCCTGGCAAAACTCTGCCTGTCGGGTGTGCTCTGCCGCATGCAAAGCAGCCTGCTGCTGCATGAACTGGTAGATCGTGCCAGATCCATCCCGAAAGAGGAAGACCCTCCCGCAAAGTGGCTGCACGAGGCTCCATCGGTCCTGCCTGGAATCTCCTCTACTCCTCCATCGCGCTCCTCCTCCTCGCGCTCCTCATCCCCTGTGTCATCTCCTGGGGGGGACCTCGGCTCTCTGGTCCGGTTGGGTTTGCGGTCGGTGAAGGAGTCTGGAGGTGTCAGCTCCCCCACGGGATCCAACCATCAGCCGCATGTGGGCGGGTGTGCTTATCAACAAGTTATCACGAAAGTGATAATTTGTGACGTGCGTGAGCTCCGGTTGCGGAAGTAGAAACTTGTCCCCATTTGGCATCCTCAAAGACCAGCCACCCTCCCGGGGTGAGAGCATCAACATCCGTACAAGTTGCATGGTGCCGAGTCCTTGGCTATCCTCGAGCATCTCAATATCGGCCAAGTTGATCCCCACGTGCTCCGCAATCGGGGTTATCAATCCCCCGCTCCAAATGTTGCCCTTGGTGGCCTTGACTTGGTACCTCTAGTGGTCCATGATCAATGCCGCGAAGCTGAGTCCCTCCCCGTTAGCATGCAGTAGATGGCGTAGAGCTCGCCCACTCTCACCTTGGCGCTTTCATGACGGCCGGTGATAGACACCCCCATGCACCACTGAAGATAACGGAACATGGGGTTGTCGATGGAGGATGCTTTCATATTTCCCGTGTCGAACACTCGTACATCCTCCTTTGCCTCAGCTACAATTTGACTCCAAAACTGGGCAATGTCAAAACTCGAGGGAAGAAAGCCGTCGCCGAATTTTGGGACACCCCAAATGTCATCCAGCTCTACCCTCCGAAGCTCATAGTGTTCGTTCAGAAGTTGGAAAGAGATGGTGGTCGGTTCTGACTCCGGTTGAACTTCGTAGACATGGAGTGATGCCAAAAATTCCAGTACAAGCGATGGATATGTCGGCCACCGCTCTGTCATCCAAGCTCCCCATCCGGATCTCTCCAACAGGGCCTCCACATTAGCTCTAATCCCCAGCAGGTTCATCGTCTCTGTGCATGGGTATAGAGTCTGTCGGACTGTGAATTCTGAACCACAAAATTTTCTGTATCGCTTCTCTATTGCCTGTTTGGCGAAGGTTGGTCGGAAGGCCATAATTAACTGCAAAGGTAGTAAGAATAATATTAGAATAGCTTCAGGTGGCTCCACAAGTTTTCCAAGCAACAATATAGAAATTTTGCAATTAACTACAATGTGTATCTACCCATGCGAAATTGACTCAACTATAGCTCAATTAACACCCATATCTAGCATAATGCATCTTTATTCGAAACAATTTCATCCCAAGAATATCAAAGAAGAATTTAAAGCAAAGCAGGATTATCCCCAAACAAGCTAGAATCGAATTCAACCAATTCCAATGCTACACATTCGCAAATAGCAAGTATATCGACTAGAGCTACGACCCATATCGAACAATCGAGCAAGAGTTACAAAGAAATCGTCAAAAAGAGCAAAAATTGAAACTAGGGCTCCATGGCCCAAATTCATCAAAATCATGCTCATCTTCATCAAAACTCACGAAATAATCGAAGGGGAAGAGTCTAAGATACATACATTAGATTGTAGCGGCGAGTTATGGGGGAAATTTTTCGAGTTTGGGTGTTGGGGTTTGAGAGAGGCGACATGCGTGCGTGTGTTGTGTTGAAAAAATGAGGAAAACTGGGTTTTAAAACCCATTTGTCGCGCCTCTGAACCCCCCGTGTCGATCGACGCAGGTTCTGCGTCGATCAACATGGACCAAAAACTCGCATCAATCGATGCAGATTCTGCATCGATCGACGTGGACCAGAAACTTGTGTCGATCGACGTGAGTCTGGAATCGATCGATGCAGACCTGGACAAAACACTGGACTCGAAAATTAGTGAAAAATAATTATAATCCCTATTGACTCGACTCGACTGAATTAAAATAACAGAAGTAAGAAAAACAGTAAATTGTTGGGTTACCTCCCAACAAGTGCTTGGTTTATTATCGCTAGCTCGACAATACCTGTGTTTTATGGGCGATTCAAGTAGTACTTCTCCACCGCACAAATTTGAATTGGCGTGTAGTACAGTTTAAGGTTCTGCCCATTAACTTTGAAATTCTTGCCATCTTGACCAGCCAGTTCAACCACGCCATTCAGAAATTGGCAGACTACGGTGTATGGTCCAGCCCATTTTGATTGCAACTTTCCGAGTGTGAAACGAAGACGGGATTTGAAGAGGAGAACTTTGTCACCTGAATTGAAAACATGCGTGCGAATCCCCTTGTCGTGGAGCCTCTTAGCGCGCGTCTTATATATGACGTTGTTCTCATAAGCTTCATCCGTGATGTCTTCCAACTTATTCAGTGCCATAGCTCGATATGATGCAGCCATCCTCCAATCCAGATTTAGCTCTTTCACTGCTCTCCAAGCCTTGTGCTCCATCTCCACGGGGAGATGACAGGATTTTCCGAAAATCAGCTAATATGGAGACGTCCCAATGGGTGTTTTGTAGGCGGTGCGGTATGCCCATAATGCATCGTCGAGCTTCACAACCCAATATTTCCTTTGCTTCACCGTCTTCTCCAAGATTTGCTTGATTTTGCGGTTGGATAGCTCTGTTAGACCGTTCCCTTGAGGGTGATATGGGGTAGTAACACGATGCTTAACTCCATACCTAGCAAAAAGAGAAGCAAGCCATTTGTTACAAAAATGGGATCCCCTATCACTTACCAAGGCTCTTGGCATCCTAAATCTTGTCATGAGCTTTTGCAGGAACTTGATGATGACTTCGGAGCCGTTGGTGGATGTTGGGATTGCTTCAACCCATCGTGACAGATAATCGACCGCAAGAAGAATATATGAGAATCCATGGGATGGCGGAAAAGGGCCCATGAAGTCGATCCCCCACACATCAAATATTTCCACTTCAATTACCGGGGTCTGTAGCATCTCATCCTTCTACAAGATGTTGCCGGTCCTCTAGCAATGATCACAGCTCGTAATCCATCCGTGACAGACCTCGTAGATGGATGGCCAATAGAATCCGCTCGCAAGAATTTTGAATGTCGTCCGGTTGGCTGAATGATGACCGTCACTAGGAATGAATGGCAGGCTTCATAGATTTGATGCCACTCGGACTGAGGCACACAATGGTGAATGACGCCGTCAGCACATCTACGTCAAAAGATAGGGATCCTCCCAATAGTAGAATATGAAGTCGTGCAGAAACTTCTTTCTTGCATATGGAGAAGAGTCCGGTGGAAGTACGTCGGCTACCAAGTAGTTGGCGAAGTCCGCATACCAAGGTGTTTTGGACTCGTACGTATCTCTCAAATCCCTAAGAGCATAGATCTGTTCATCGGGGAACGTCTCTCGGATCCTCATCTGCTGATCATCCCCTTCGACTGGTGGCTCGAGTCGTGACTAGTGGTCTGCGATCACATTCTCGCTTCCTTTTCTGTCCTTGATCTCCAAGTCAAACTCTTGTAGCAACAGTATCCACCTGATCAGTCTGGGCTTGGCATCTTGATTCACGAACAGATATCTGATAGCTGCATGGTCAGTGTAGACAATTGTCTTCGAACCTATCAGATATGATCGAAACTTGTCAAATGCATACACTACCGCGAGCATTTCCTTCTCTGTGGCAGTGTAGTTGCATTGAGCCGGATTCATGCTCTTGCTGGCGTATTGAATCACGTGGTAGAGCCTTCCTTTTAGTTGCCCCAAGACTGCCCCAACAGCGTAGTCACTGGTGTCACACATCAATATGAAAGGCTCACCCCAATCTGGTGAAGTCAAGACCGGCGCGGTCACTAGCGCCTCTTTCAGTTTCTCGAAGGCCTTCAAGCACTCGTTGATAACTCCCTTTAGGATTTATTATTTTAATGTTTTATAGGTTTCTTTTATGTTCTTTTTAGTGTTTCTAACTCATTTTAGGTTGTTTTTGTGTTGTATTTATCATTGTCTACATTGTGTGTCTTGTATAGTTGTTTTTGTTGTTTTTAGTTTTCTTGCAAGGAAAAAGAGTGAGATTAACTAGGTTTCAAGCCAAATGAGTGAAAGAGTAATCTGCTGACTGTTATGCTAGAGCATCTGAGTGGCATTACTGAGAGCTGAGAGACTGCACCAGGGGGGACCACTTTGCTGTCACAAAAGCAAAAGTGATTTTCAGAGCTTTTTCTTGCTTTACAGGTGTCACTCGAATTTTGGAGACAGCACACCAGGGCAACAGGCAGCACACCTTTTTTTGGATAAAGTAGGGCGCAAGAAAAAGGGATCTGACCATTACAACACAATTCTTCTAGAGAACAAGCCACATTTTTAGAGAGAGAAAAACTTGGGGGGCTATGCCGAGATGGACGAAGGAGAAGAGCAGCAGCAGCTGGGCATAGTGTTGCTGGTTTTCTTATTTCTTAGTTTATGTTTTGAGCCAATACAATGAAGGATAGTTGGAACATGTTTAAGTTTTATTTTATTTTTAGTTTAAATATGAGCTAAGTTATTTTGCACTTGGGTTGTGGATTCTTGATTTGATCTTGAACATATGTTAATGATTGTTTTTGCTTAAATCTGAGTTTGTTTATGATTCACGAAAGTGGATAGAGAAATATCACCTATTGAGACCGGAAGGAGATGTAGGTTGAGGAAGTCATAAACAATTGTATTTCTTACATAGGCATATGAGGGGATACAACTTAAAAAATAACCTAGATCTGAATTTTCTTCATCTGATTGTCATGGGAAGCATAGGAATATGATGCATGATAGGAAGGTGTAGATCTAGTAGAGTGGAAACTTGCTAGGCACTTCGTGTGTGGTTTTAAGACTCAGAGTTCATGCGAGACTTATGCTCTAGCATATAGGACAGTGAAAGATTACAAATCTATAGCTCAAGTGTGTTTCTCTTCCTTTGTTTGCACGTGTTAGTGTTCATTTGTGATTAGTTTATGATCAGAAGGGTTGCTAATCTTGTTCATTTCAGTTTGCTTTGCACTTTAGTTTATTGCACATTTAAATTCAGTACCAAACCTATTTTGCAAGCAATATTGTGTGCACGGCTTGATTAAACACTCTCTAGGGTTCGATATCTGGTCTCCTAGACTATATTACTTGTCGATTGCGTATACTTGCGAATAGTTCTATAGTTACACTGCTGCAGCAACAACACTCGTCATCAAAGACGAAGAAAACATCCTTCTCCAATAGGTTGTTCAATGGCCGAGATATCTTCGAGAAGTCTTTGATGAACCTCCTATAAAATCCGACGTGCTCCAAACTGCTTTGACATTGGCTGGCGGTGGCATCTTCTCAATAGTTGTCACATTGGCTCGGTCCACCTCCAGTCCTTCAGCTGATACTCGATGGCCTAGCATAATTCATTCTCGCACCATGAAGTGACATTTTTTCCAATTGAGGCATAGGTTCGTCTCGGTGCATCTCTCCAGTACAGTAGCTAAATTCTGCAAACAAACATCAAATGAGCTACCGAAAACCGAGAAATCATCCATGAATACCTCCATGAAATCTTCGATCAAGTCGTGGAAGATTGCCATCATGTATCTCTGGAAAGTCATCGGTTCGTTGCACAGTCCAAATGGCATCCGTCGGTACGCGAACACTCCGTATGGACAGGTGAATGCGGTCTTGTGCTGGTCCCCCTGTGCCACAACGATCTGGTTATACCCAGAATAACCATCAAGAAAATAATAGAAAGGGTAACCAGATAATCTATCCAACATTTGATCAATGAATGGGAGAGGAAAATGATCATTGCACGTGGCAGCGTTGAGGGCCCGGTAGTCAATGTAGAATCGCCACCCAGTGACTGGTCTTGTTGCAACCACCTCTCCATCGTCATTTGTTATGATCTGAATCCCCCCTTTCTTGGCTACAATTTGCGTAGGGCTCACCCATTTGCTGTCGGAAATCGGGTAGATCATGCCATGGTCTAGGAGTTTGAGTACCTCCTTCTTTACGGCTTCCTGCATGATAGGGTTCAGTCGCCGCTGTGCTTGTCTCTTTGGCACGGCATGCAGAGCGAAGGACTGATCCCTTTGATATCCCCCAAAGTCTATCCAATGGCGGACTTGTATTTCCGTAGGACTCGCAATAACTTTTCCAACTCCCCCTGTGTCAAGTAAGCAGACACGATCACAGGGTAAGTATCATTAGATTCCAGAAAAATGTACCTAAGGTGTGCTGGGAGCGTCTTGAGTTCCAGAACTAGCAGATCAGAGCTGGATGACAGCTTCTCCAGGCCCGCATCGATCGACGCTCGATCTGCGTCGATCGATGTGGGTAGATTGGTCGCGATCCCTTTTCCACGTCGCGCTGGTTCTGCCGATGAAAACTTCTTGTCTGCTTGCTCTCTGGCATCGATCAACGAGCTGTTGGCGTTGATTAACGTGACTACAGAAGCTGTGTCGATCGACGTGGCTAGCTTTCCACATTTCCTTGGCTTGTTCTGGCTGTACCAGCTGATACGTGCGTAAAATGACCCATATTTCGATGTGTGCGCATGCTTGTTTGTGGCTATTTTACTCCCGTATCATATGTTTTTGTCGTATTTTGGTTGTGTTTTTGTGTTTTGTGTGTTTGATTTGTGTAGGATAGGTTTTGGGCATAAACGAGCATTTTTGGTGGAGTTTTGGAGGAAAATCGCACGTGTTTGGAGTTTTGAGGCGTCGACCGGCCGAGCGAAGCAGGACCGGCCGAGCGGGGCAGACAGAGGGCTCGACCGGCCGAGCCAGGGTGGACCGGCCGAGCCAGGCCCCAGACAGAGGGCTCGATCGGCCGAGCCAGGATGGACCGGCCGAGCCAGGCCACAGGAAGGTGGCACGGTCGAGCCACTTCGACCGGGCGAGCCGAGACGGTTTTCTCCAGAATTTTGGTGGTTTCCAGCTTCGACCGGGCGAGCCATACTTCAACCGGGCGATCCGAGGCCCTGTTTGCTTGTCTATAAAAGGGGAGAAGTCAGTTATTTGAGGAGCTTTTTGTCATTTTTCATAAATCTAGTTAGAATTTCTCCTAGATTCCAATTTCTATCACGATTCATCCAAATTCTAGAGTATCTAAGAGCTTAATTCACCAATTCTTAGAAGAGAAGTGAAGATTCAAGGTGGTAGATCAAGGCATACAAATCCAATTGGGGAAGATTCCAATCTCTACATTTCAAATTGTAATGGATATAATTGATTTCAACTTTGTATTTGTACAATTGAAAGGTATGATGTTCTAATTCATTTTGGATGTTGATTTGAGTAAGGATGCATGATCATTTGGTTTGAGAATTGCTTTACTTTCCTTTGAGAGCTTGAATTGCACTAGAACTTGTTCCTTACTTCCTAGGTGTAGGTAATAGCCAGCGTAGGAGGTAGTTGACGTGAACGCTGCAGCCAATACGCGGGCGGCATCGTCGTGATGTGTAGATTCATACGATTTTAGTTCCAATCCATGTGCGGTGCTAGGTCGTAGGGCAATAATTGACGAACTATTTGGAGTGGTCTAGGGCTTAATAACGTGATGGTTTGCAAGTCTTAGATCATCAACTGTTAGCTCGCCGTGACAAGGGGTTAACGAGCGTAGGGTCGATTGCTCAATCTCCAAGGGATTAAAATGTGTTTACATCAATTATTAACCTAATTTGATTGCATCTACACTCATATCAACATCCTATCTTCCTAATTTGAGAATTCGATTGTCTTGGTTTACCGATTTGGGAAAGCATTGATCAATTGATGATTGTTTGTTTAATTCCATGTTTGTCATGTATTGTTAGCATAGGTTTAAATTGAATGTTTAGATTGATAGAAACTACTCAACGATTGTATCATGCCTAGCTATAGGACTTTGCTATAGTATCTCGGTATTCTAGCGGGTGAAGCGGGGAAGGACCTGGATTTGACAAATATTATTCTTGTGTAGTTAGAGGTTTAATTTGATTGAACTTTTAGCAGCATCAAGTTTTGGCGCCGTTGCCGGGGACTTCATTTAGTAGGTTGCTAGATATTGGGGGAAAAGTGAAGCTTGTAGGCTAGGTGTTTGTTTTATTGCTTGTGAGAACTTTTTGCTTTTAGCTTGTTGATTGATAGTTGATTTTCCTTTGTTAGATCAAGTTGTTTAGTTGGTAATTGGTTTCTTTTGTGGAGTTGTAGGTCGTTTATGATCACGAGGTCCAAGGTTCGTGAGCTCTTGGAGAGGAAATTACAACAAGAGCAAGGAAGTATTGAGATTGATTTGGAAATGGCTAATCCGGGAGAGGATATGATTCGGATTGGAGAGTTAGAAAGGCAGATTGAAATGATGAAGGTTTTGCTAAATGAAAGGAATGGTCCTCGCAAACCACTTCAAAATCTTTTCCGACCTCAAGGGGAGCCAATGACCGGAGGTTTCCGGATAGGAGTAAATGCCACGCAATTGGAGATAAAGCCACAGTTGGTCCAAATGATACAGAATAATCAGTTTGGGGGACATGCTACCGAGGATCCGAATGTTCATATATCCCGATTTTTGGAAATCACGGATACCAAGACCAAATACGGCTGCGGTTATTCTCATTTTCTTTGAGGGATTCGGCGAGGCATTGGTTCGAAGGATTAGACAAGTCAAATATTGCCACTTGGGAAGAGTTAAGAGAGAAGTTCCTATTCAAGTTTTTTCCACCAAGTTTGACTTTGAAAAGAAGGGCGGATATTACATCGTTTGGGCAAAGGTACGATGAGCCTCTCTATGAAGCTTGGGATAGGTTCCGAGATCTTCTACGCAAGTGCCCTCGTCATGGTCTTTCTAAGAGTCAACAAATATGCCAATTCTACGGTGGATTGAATTATGATACAAAAGTCATGATGGATGCTTCTTCGGGAGGTGCATTCCTAGATCAAGAAGAGGATAATGCTTGGAAGACAATTGAAAAGATGGCCGAAAATAGTTTCCAATGGCCAAGGGAACGGAAGGATTATAGACCGGTGAAGTCGGTGAATGATGCTTATGAGACGGAGGATTTCAAAGAACAAATAGCTGCCATGCAAAGGAAGCTTGATAAACTTTCTACTTCGGGGAGTGGAAAAGAGGATATGACGATACTTAAGCATGAGAGTGCTTATCCGGAGAATGTGAACTTCATTAATCAAAGAATGGGGTACAACAATCGACCTCAATACAATCCTCAAGGGAACATGTATTATCATCCATCCAACCGATTCCATCCCAATTTCTCCTATGCAAATCCGAAGAATGCTCTCAATCCTCAAATGCAATTGGAAGGAGGAGGGAGTAGTAGTCAAGGGGGATATGCTGGGGGAAGTAATAGATATGTGAATCAAGAGATGAGGAGGAATCCCAATGAAGAGATTGATAAGCGTTTTGAGAAGTATGACGGGATGTTCGCGGAAATCCAGTTGCAAATTTCTTCAATTGCTAAACAATTAAGTAGCAAACATCAAGCTGGGATATTTCCAAGCGACACGGAAGTTGTGCATAAGAAAAGTTGCAATATGATTGACGGTGAAGATGATACGAATGAGAAATTGGAGGTCATGACTCCAAAAGTGGAGAGGGTGGAGATCAAAGAAGAAGAGAGTGTAGTGAAGAAAGATGAAAAGGAGTTGGATGAAGAAAATGGTGAAGACATGAAAGAAGAACAACGTGAAAATGTGCATTTCTTTGACTATGTGAAGAAATGAGATATAGAGATGCCACTTCCGGAAGAGATTGAACGTGTACCCATGTTAGATGAGCTCGTTGGAGTTAAAGTAACTCCGGAAGGTGAACTAAATGAACCGGGAAGTGAAAAATATGAAGAAAAGAGCATTGCTAGCAAGAAGGAGGATCTGGACGGTTTTGTCATTGGTTGCAAAATTGGAGATGTGAGAGTTGAAAAAACTTTGTGTGATTCCGGTGCTAGTGTGAATATAATGTCGTGGGACTTGTACAAGGAATTGGAGGTTGGACATCTTAAACCTACAAATCAAGTCTTGCAATTGGCAAATCAAGCTCTCTTTTGTCCACGTGGAGTGATTGAAGACGTGCATGTGGAGGTTTTGACATTCACATTTCCCGGAGATTTTCTTGTGGTGGACATGAAGAACAAAGGTGGCATTCAATTGATTTTTGGAAGGCCTTTCTTACATACGGCCGATGCACTCTTTGATATGAAATAAGGGGAGCTCACTTTCCGTTGTGGGGGAAAAGAAGTTGTCTTTACCTTACCTCAAAAGAGTTGGCTTGAGTTTGAAGAGGAGAGAGTTGATAGGAAAAAGAGGTTGAAGGATGTGCTCGACCCGGGATTAGACTTCATGGGGGGCAACATCAAAGAAAAGCATGATCCGGGAGACTTAGATGAATTTGAACAAATTCGGACAAAGAAAGCTCGAGTGGATCCGGATCCACCTCGAAGTGCAAGAAGGAAGTTGTCTTTCCCGGAGGATCATGTCGTGCTAAATCGAGGTATGAGTTCGGGATCTGCACCATGGGATCATGATTGACATGAGATATGGTCGTCGAGCTTTCAACGTTAAACAAGAGCTTATTGGGAGGCAACCCAATGTTTAAACTTTGTTATTTTCATGTTTTTGAATAATTGTGTTATTGATTTTGGTTTAATAATGTGTTTAGTGTTTTTGATGAAGGATTCTTAATTGCTTGTGGATTTGCAAACTTATTTAGCATTGTGATTGAAGAATAGAGAGGATGGAAGGTAACATGATCGGAAAAATATCGGAGAAAGGGCGAAAAATGGTGAAAGCAGGGGCAGCTCGGCCGAGCGGTGCAGGCTCGGCCAAGCTGAATTGAAGGCTGGGACAGAGACTTCGCTCGGCCGAGCGAGGCATGCTCGGCCGAGCCACAGCGTGCCAGCAGGACCCTCGCGCGGACAGAGCCTCTACTCGGCCGAGTCATCTGGCGCTCGGTCGAGCCGCGCGCGGTTTTTAAATGCTCGATCGAGCAATTGCTCGACCCATTCTCCTTTCGATCGAAATTTCTCTTCCCAAATTTTTTCCCATACTCTAGTACATTGAATTGATCCTATCTCACATTTCAATTTCTCTCATGCAAGCAAACGAGCAAGGGGGGAGTCTTCTTCTTCAGATGGGCGCCCGAAGAAGTTTGATGATGAGGAGTTTGCAAAGTACAAAAATTTGGCTAACCGGCAAGTTGTGGGCACTAAATACTTGTGCCGCGAGACGTTGAAGGCTATGAAGTTGAATGACGATGTGTGGAGTCTCCTCGAGGGCATCGGTTGGAAGAAGATGCTCAATGCCAAATGGCCCGGCTACATGGAGTTGTCGCGGGAATTCCTCGCGTTCGTTACTGTTATGAAAGGAGCGGGGGGATTACCGTTGTCAATGAAATTCAAACTCCAAGGTACGGAACATTTCTTCCAGCGGGCTACAATTGATGAGATTTATGGTTGTGATCCTGATTCCATATTTGTGCATGAGAATGTGAATTTTGGGGAATTTTGGGAACAGATTACGGGTATTTCCTTGGATTGGAGGTTCAATATTAAAGAATGTAGAGCTACAGCGATTAGGAATCCCGTTATTCGTTATATTCATAAGTTTGTTGGCAGTGCCGTGTGTGGCCGGTATGAGTCAAGCAATGCGATTACTTCCGAGCTTCATATGTTATATGCTTTGATGAATGGTATAAAATTCTCTTTGGGGGCAATGTTAATGGATGCTTGGAGTCGGGCTGCGAATACAAACACCCGGACCTTCAGTTGTGGTATGATTACTCCTATTTTTGAGCATTTAGGTGTAGACTTGACGGGTGTTTCTGCTCTGGCTTTGTTTTTGGATTCAAATTCTTTGTTAGCCGGCCGTTTTGTAGTTCCAGGGCAAAGGGGTGCAATCTTTTATAAATTTGGAAATTTAGCTATGAAGATTCCCCGCCCGGATTGGACAACAGTGGCGGATCTGTCTGATAGATCCAACTGGCTACTGGATACCGAGGAGCATAAGGATGTGGTCGGAGTGTTATCTCCTGACGGGTTTTTCACGAGCCTCCGGCATCTTTCTGAGGCGGAGAATCAACAATTGCGAGATGTCGCTGGTCCTAGCACCCGTCCTCCTCAGCAGCCTCGGCAGCCTCCGATGACAGATTGGCAGCAACAGATGTACTCGATGTTGCAGCGAACTAATGCATCTATAGAGTGTTTGTCTTCTTCTTTGCAGGGTCTGGATACTTCTATGACTTCTCATTTTGATGGCCTTGATCGGAGAGTAGACTCTATTCAGGAGGATGTCAGGGAGCTTCAGCGCCGAGTCCCCATTCCGTACCAGTCTCGCAGGGCACGTCAGCAGCAGCAGTAGGACAGAGATGAGCAATGATGCACCAACTACCTTTTTACAAACTTAGTCTCACTCGACTAAGTTTTGGGGGAAGTGTCGGTAGTTGGTGCTCTGGTTCATTCTTTTCTCTATCTCTCTATCTCTCTATCCTTATTATGCTTTCTAGTGTTAGTTTAGTTTAGTTGAATTTCAAGGATTTGGAACTTCGATTGGGTTGTATTATGATTTACATCTACTTTGGATTTGGATTTGAATGATGATTTTGATGATTTTTTATGATTGATTGATGGAACATTTTGGCAAGCTTACATGTGTTTAATTCTTACTATTTGGTTTTTGGTATGTGGGTGTGTAATGGTTTGGAATGAATGGTGGAACTAGTGGATATTGCTTTATTTTTGTTGATGAATGGTTTGTGGAAGATGGTGGAAATGAGAATTTAATCGGCTAGTTTATGCTCAATTGTTTGGTGGTGTGTGTGTTGCTTTGTAGTTGGTGCAAATAAGGAATGGAGGGCGGTGATCGTGCCTACTGATGGGTAACGCTTTCTATCATTTCTCCTACCATTTAGTTTTGAATTTAATTGTTTATGGCATGTAGATTGTCAATTAGGATGTTGTGTGCTTGTGTGTGTATGATGAACCCAAACTAGACTTGAGATTTAACCATGATTTACTTAGTGGAGTTTGATGTTTACCTCAACCAATGATAGGGCAGAATCTAGTTGTCGAAGCATGTTTTAAGTTTAACTTTTGAATTGCTGAGTTTTGTGTGTGGTTAATGCATAGGACTTGACAAAAAGCTGTGAGGTTTGAGCCATAATATTGTCATATCTATATTGTTTGTGAGTGGCAAGATTGAGAGTACGAGATCTAGAACTTGCATCCGTTCTCTATCTATTGGCATGAGTGTGTAACTAGAAAATGATCTTAGGCCATCGATTCTTAGTCCTACCTTTCACACCGGGAGTATAAGGTGGTTGTTATCATGATTTTGCCTTTCATATCTTTGACCCCCGTGATTGAGCTTTATTGGTGAATTTTCCTTGATATAATTAGGACCATATTTGGGGGAAAAGAGTGTATGAGGGTGAATACGGTGATGAGAGTTGGGTTGGGAATTGATTGGATTTGAATTGATGGGAAATGTTGAGGCATGAAAGATATGAAATAAGGGATTGTTGTTGATCCTAGAAAAATGAGCACCTACAAAATTTTGGTGCAAGTGTTTGGAAAGAGAGGCACCAACAAAATGAGTGAATGATGGTGCATTTGAAAATGATGAGAAAGAAAAGAGAAAAGAGAGAAACAAAAAAGAGAAAGAAAAGAAAAGAAAAAAGAAAAAAGAAAAAAGAAAAAAGAAAAAAGAAAAAAAAAAATGTGTGAGAAATGAAAAGCCTCGGGGGTTTGTAGTGGTTCGAAATGAACAAGTTTGGGGGTGTTGGGAAATTGAGAAGTTTAGTCACTTTGGCCCAAAACCACCCACCTTCTAGTTAGCCACGTTACAACCCGTGAAAAGACCTTTTTGATTCTAGAAACTAACTCGTTGTAGTATAGTGGTGAGAATGGATGCAAGCCTATGGAAATCAAGCTCGATATCTTGTGATTGTGTGAAATCTCATCATCCCTAAACACGTGAGGGAGTGTTTTCGTTTCTTGTACCCATTTTTGATGAGTGGTTCTTGTCCTTAGCATTAACCTTGTTACAAAGTTAGGTGATAATCTCGTTTTACTTGAACATGCTAAGATAACTTTGATGAGCTATGAGGTATTGCATGAGGTAGATTAATAACTTTACTTTGTTTTGATTGAGGACAATCAAAGGTTTAAGTTTGGGGGATTATGATACGTGAGTAAAATGACTCATATTTCGATGTGTGCGCATGCTTGTTTGTGGCTATTTTACTCCCGTATCATATGTTTTTGTTGTATTTTGGTTGCGTTTTCGTGTTTTGTGTGTTTGATTTGTGTAGGATAGGTTTTGGGCATAAATGAGCATTTTTGGTGGAGTTTTGGAGGAAAATCACGTGTTTGGAGTTTTGAGGCGTCGACCGGCCGAGCGGGGCAGACAGAGGGCTCGACCGGCCAAGCCAGGGTGGACCGGCTGAGCCAGGCCCCAGACAGAGGGCTCGACCGGCCGAGCCAGGATGGACCGGCCGAGCTAGGATGGACCGGCCGAGCCAGGCCACAGGAAGGTGGCTCGATCGAGCCACTTCGACCGGGCGAGCCGAGACAGTTTTCTCCAGAATTTTGCCGGTTTCCAGCTTCGACCGGGCGAGCCATACTTCGACCGGGCGTTCCGAGGCCCTATTTGCTTGTCTATAAAAGGGGAGAAGTCAGTTATTTGAGGAGCTTTTTGTCATTTTTCATAAATCTAGTTAGAAGTTCTCCTAGATTCCAATTTCTATCACGATTCATCCAAATTCTAGAGTATCTAAGAGCTTAATTCACCAATCCTTGGAAGACAAGTGAAGATTCAAGGTGGTAGATCAAGGCATACAAATCCAATTGGGGAAGATTCCAATCTCTACTTTTCAAATTGTAATGGATATAATTGATTTCAACTTTGTATTTGTACAATTGAAAGGTATGATGTTCTAATTCATTTTGGATGTTGATTTGAGTAAGGATGCACGATCATTTGGTTTGAGAATTGCTTGTTTACTTTCGTTTGAGAGCTTGAATTGCACTAGAACTTGTTCCTTACCTCCTAGGTGTAGGTAATAGCCAGCGTAGGAGGTAGTTGACGTGAACGCTGCAGCCAATACGCGGGCAGAATCGTCGTGAATAGTGTAGATTCATACGATTTTAGTTCCAATCCATGTGCTGTGCTAGGTCGTAGGGCAATAATTGACGAACTATTTGGAGTGGTCTAGGGCTTAATAACGTGATGGTTTGCAAGTCTTAGATCATCAACCGTTAGCTTGCCGTGACAAGGGGTTAACGAGTGTAGGGTCGATTGCTCAATCTCCTAGGGATTAAAATGTGTTTACATCAATGATTAACCTAATTTGATTGCATCTACACTCATATCAACATCCTATCTTCCTAATTTGAGAATTCGATTGTCTTGGTTTACCGATTTGGGAAAGTATTGATCAATTGATGATTGTTTGTTTAATTCCATGTTTGTCATATATTGTTAGTATAGGTTTAAATTGAATGTTTAGATTGATAGAAACTACTCAACGATTGTATCATTCCTAGCTATAGGACTTTGCTATAGTATCTCGGTATTCTAGCGGGCGAAGCGGGGAAGGACCTGGATTTGACAAATATTATTCTTGTGTAGTTAGAGGTTTAATTTGATTGAACTTTTAGCAGCATCACCAGCTTGGTAGTTGCTCTCTCTTGTTCTCCTTTTCCCGAGTTATCTCTTTGAACACATCCAGCTCCATCACCAGGTTTACAATTTCATCATCTACCTCTTCTAAATTTGTCGATGAGAACAGCAAATGCTGTAGGAAATTCTCCAGAAAATCCGGATCACTTTTGAGAGAAGCGAATGGAGAAGACATCACCGGGTTGAAGCAATTGATCATATGGCATTCTTCCTCGTAGCTCCCTTCATTGTGCTTCTGCATTGCTTTATAGATGGAGACGGTGACTGACTTATTGTTAACCCAGAATGTCAGTTTGCCGTCTCAAATATCGATTAGTGCCCCGCCAATCTTTAGGAACGGTCTTCTTAGAATCAGTGGAATGTTTCTATCTTCTTCCATGTCAAGCACCACGAAATCGGCTGGGATAATGAAGTCTTTCACCTTTACAAGCACATCTTCCACGATGCCTCTCGGGTAGGACACCTATCGATCGGCCATCTATAGTGAAATGGTTGTGGGTTCGATGCTTCCGATCTCCAAAATCACAGAGGACTTTCTCAAAGGTCTCCCCTCCGATAACACAAGAAATCGTGAAAGAACCTGGGTCCTCTCTCTTGACTGGCATCTTCTTTTGGATTATAGCGATGCACTCTTAGAACAGATTGACTGTTTCATGTTCCATGAAGGGTCTTTTCCGAGAGACCATGTCCTTCAGAAATTTGATGTATCCGGGCATCTCTTGCAGTGCTTCAACCAATTGGATATTGATATGCACCTTCTACATGTTTTCCAAGAAGAGTGCGTACCTTTTGTTCATCTTCGTTTTGGCGAACCACTGCAAAAATGGAAGACGAGGTTTCTTCGCAGCTGGGCTGGGGGCCTGCATCGATCGTCATGGATCTGTGTCGATCGACGTGGCTGCGTAGATCGATGTGGATCCCGCATCGATCGACATGGACATGTCGGCTGCGGCTTCTTCGACTTGTACCACGTCCTCGTCATCCTGTGGTTCTTTTCCTGCCTGCTTTGGCCCTTTATACGATTTTCCCCCTCTCAGAGTGATGGCGTTCACTTGATTCCTCGGATCCTGATTCTTGGGGTTAATCTGAGTGTTGCTCGGAAGTTGCCCCGGCTTGTGTTGGGCTCCGAGGGCATCAGCAATCTGGCTGACCTGGGTTTCAATAATCTTCACATGCTTCTGCACCTGATCCACTTTAGTATTCACGCTTGAGATTTCTTGCACCAATTTGATCACTTTGTCAGTGGACCCTTGCATGAACTTAGCCAAAATCTCCTCGAGATTAGGCTTCTTCTTCTCCACCACTACTCCATCTTGCACCGCAAATCCAGGTGGTGGCTGCTCTGCAGCTTGTGGGTTCGCATAGGAAAATCCCGGATGGTTCCTAGCATGATTGTAGTTGTAGGGCTGATTATGCTGTTGGTATCCTCCACGGTAATTGTTTTGGTAACCGCCCCTTTGGACAAAATTCACATCAGCACAATCCCCTTCCAGTGGAGCTTGCACAGGCTCTATTACAGCAACTGCCTTTTCTAATTTCAGTGTAGCGATGTCCTCTCGCAGTTTCTTCACCTCGGCTGCCCAATCAGGTTCTTCAGCGGCCTTTATTTCTCCACTACTTTCTCAACAGCCTTCACAGAGCGACTTCGACTCGAGGACCAATGTTGATTGTTGTTTGCCATCTTTTGGAAAAATTCCATGGCCTTCTTCCCGCTTCTCGTCATGATGGTGTCACCCCGTGATGTATCCACCAACTCAACGGTCCTCTCAATGAGCCCTTCGTAGAATTCTTCTGCTTGCTCACCCAGAGGTAGGCCATGTCCTGGGCAAGATCTCAGTAACTCCTTGTAACGCTCCCACGCTTCATAAAAGCTTTCATCTGGTCTTTGAGCAAACCGGATGATCTCCTTACTACTCTGTCTGATAAAGTTTGGAGGAAAGAAGTTTTCTAGGAATTCATTCCGTAGTTCCGTCCATGCACTGATACTTCCTTTGTCCAGTGCAGTAAACCTAGATCGTGCCTTATCCCGCAGAGAGAATGCAAACAGATGCATTTGGATGGCACTCTTGCTGACCCCTCCGATTTTGACAGTATTGCAGAGCATTAGAAATTTGTCGAGATGTGCATATGGATCCTCAGTTGCTCTTCCGCCAAATTGATTTTGTTGCACCATTTGCACCAATCTGGTCTTCAGCTCGAAGTTGTTGGCGTTGATGCCAATCCTGAAGTCTTTCTCTTTGAACTGAGGTTGATACTGTTAGGTTTTGTATACTAAAAGCATTTATTATAATGAGTATACGATGGTTTATTTCTCCTATCTGTCACACAATCTTACATGTATGTAACAATGGTATCCTCTTGTCTCACTGATAGGGACGATCATACGGCGTTTTGTAGATCGCATAAGACAGTATGATCACTTGACCTAGTGAGACATAAACCTGATCACAGCCGAGACAGCGTATGAGGATACGTCTGTCCGGATCGCTGCGGCATTGTCGGAATAAGCAGTCTGTCTTGGTTACTTGACATACAGGTACGCAGGGGTGGCGTATTGATGGACTGCAGTGAGATGTATTTGTCTGTCTGACATCAGCAAATACAAGATCTCAATATTGATTGAGTCAAAACCCTAACGAAGGTTTACGGGTTTGCACGGGTTGACTGTTGCTTTGACTTGCCATGGTGGAGAGCCTGAGTAACGTGCTCGTATATCCGCATCTTGGGTAACAACAAATCGTGTAGTACCTCCTGAGACTGGGTTTAGGTAACCATATCCGAGTAATAGGATTGGGACATTCCCTGAGGAGCTCAATGACATTCATCGTGCCAAAGTCCTGCAGGCTGATTAAGTTCAGGCACGAGTGATAAGGTTTGACTGGTACTACTCAGGAATAATAAGATATTAATTAATTGTAGTTAGAGCTTGTCAGAAGCTCCAATTCATTAATGAATGTCCGGTAACCTTAAATATGGGGATCCGTTCTCATAACGTGGTAATAAAGGGGTAGGTCAGTATTAATTCTGTGGTGAAAAAGAATTAATATTAATTAATTAATTGTGTCCTGGGTTGTGGACATGAGAATTAATTAATTTAAAGTCCCACTTTATTATTTGCATTAGGTCCCAGGACTGGCCCAAATAAACATTTTGAAAAAAGGCCCAGTAGCCCATTAGGGATAAAACCCTGGGTCTATAAATATACCACTCTCTCTTGGAAACCCTAGCCACATGTGTGATCATTCAAATCAGTCAAAACCCTAGGTAGAGAGAGAGAGGGGCGGTGCCTGTAGAGGGGAGAAGAAGAGTTTTTCTGCTCCGGCCTACAACACAGATCTGTGGAATCCTCACCAGTAGCAGATCTGAACAGCATTGGGACACAGCCCTGAAGATCTGATCTAGAGAACAAGATTTTCTTTTCTTTCTCTTTGTGATTTTTGATTTCATCTAGAAATTAGATCTCTAATTTCTATTTTCGCATATTAAATTGAATCGCGTGGTTGAATTGAAATTTGGATATTCAAACGCGAAAGATCGGATCAGACTCTACGGAATTACGGTAATCTCTCAATCCACAATTCTAAGAATTAAATTCATAGGAGCATGCTAGGTTTTATTGTGATTTTTGATTGTGTACAATATCTATAAATCGATCCGGTTCAGTTGGATTTTGTGATTCGGTTCACATGAAATCCCTACAATTGGTATCAGAGCCAGGTTTCTGATTTATGGCTCTATTGTGCACAATAAATTCAAATATGCATGTATGAATTTATTTTGTTTAGTGGATGGTTTTTGTTCCTCGTGGCAACCCGTGTAATTCAGTCCGCGGTGGTTTATCCGTGTAGGGCTGAATTAATTTTGTAAAATCACGAGAAAATCCGTTATTAGTATAGATTTGAAAAATTGTAATAGAATAGATTATTCTATAATTTTGTAATTTCAAATCTGTAATTGGACGGGTCGAGGACGAAGAACGAAGATGGAGCCGACGGGTCATGGCGCGCAGAGGTGCACGTGCGGGCGACGACGGTCGAGGTCCGCGAGCGCGCGGCTGTGCGCAATCGGCGGCAGGGCAGCAGCGCTGGCGGCGGTGGCTGTCATCAGCGGTTGCTGTCCCTGCGGCGGTGGCTCGTATTTTGGTGGTTTGTACAATCCTGTGTAAACCCTAGGGTTTGCATTAGGGTTAGGGAAAATCATCAGATCACAAAGGCCTAAATCCCAAAAGATTTGGTGGTTGAAGATTTGGAGGCCCTAGAAGATTTGGGTTTATCCAAATAGATTCAAAATTCAAATTGTAATAGATAGAATTTATTTTTTCCTATTTTGTGGGGCCACGAGGAATTTTTGTTTGCCTTAATTGTCCTCGTATGATATGTGATTTATTATGTGTGCAATTAAGCATGTGTAGATAATAGGAAAACCATGATTTATCGCTTTTATTATTTACAGCTTTCCAAGCATGCTTATGTCATTAATTTCTTTTGTTGGATTATATTTTTGGAATTTTTGGGCTTGTTTAATTACATGCAAAAATTTGGAAAATATAAGAACAAAGAAATTATGTGTGCGCATATAAGAAACCTTTTAAAAGAAAAATACTAACCTGATTTTTTTAATTAAAATCAATAAACCTCCACAAAGCGGTCATAGGCTGTAAGTGAATCTCTCGTTCTAGTAAACGTCTACGAGTGTAGCTTGCTAGTTCCTAGAGGTGCATGGGTACGGTTGTTGGGATTTCTAGACAAACAGTTTAAACCATGTGAATAGTGGGAGGGTTTTGCGTAAACGTCTACGAGTGTAGCTTGCGTAGATCTCTTTCACAAGTATTCTAGGATTGATTTAAATTATAGATAACAAAAGCTTTAAGGGTTGTGCGGTATGGTTACGTGCCATGCTAAACTGTCTCTTTTGGCCGGAGTTAATTTTGTGGTTAATGGCTTAGAAGCATCTTAGAATATAATGCAAGAATTGCATCCCTGTTCTTGAGAGATGACTTGGTCTAAGGTTTTCACTAATTATTAATTTCTAGTGTCAAAAGCTTCCTGACATGGTAGTGAAATTAAATGGATTGGGGCTTAAAACCCACAATTCTGGTTGAGGGTGACATCGTAAACGTCTACGAGTGTAGCTTTCGTTGGGAACTCTTGGGCAATTAGTGGAAAACATTTGTATTTGATTTATTAAAGGGTTTTCAATGCATTTGTTTGCGAAGTTCTACATGCATGTTTTTATATAAGATTCTTTATTGTTTCGGATATGTCTATGTCTAGTGTTATCAATATTCTCGCACAAAATTCTCTAACTGGTCCAAACTACCTGGAATGGAAACGCAACCTTGAATACATCCTGATTGCGGAAGAACACATGTTCGTTCTACAAGTACTTTGTCCTATAAGTGCCCACTACTGAATCCTCGCAAGAGGAAGTAGACTATTACAACGAGTGAGAGAGCACGTAGTTTTCGTAACTCACCTCATGGATGAGCTAACTGTGCACAGTGGAGGTATCGACGCTGAGGCTAAGGTCGATATCATACTGAACTCTCTACCCAAATCCTTTGAGAGTTTCAGACTGATTGTTGTCATGAACAAGAAGGAGTATACTCTTAACGAGTTGCTCAATGACTTGATGGCAGCGGAATCGGTTATGAATCCTTGGAAGGTTGTCTTAGCTACTTCTGGTAATCACTCTGCTGTATGAAGCCGAAAAGAGCAATTAAGAAGAAGGCTGGAAAGGTAACTGCGAAGGATGTGGGAGCTGTTAATAAGCCTATTGCGGAAACTTCGAGGGATAAGTGTTTTCGGGTATGGTAAGAAAGGACATTGGAGGAAAGATTGTCAAGCCAACAAAGCTAGACGGGGTATGCCATTTGCATGTATAACTGAAGCATGATTAGAGTGTGGCATTGCTCTTCCAAGAGCTGTAAGCGCTGACTTGTTGATTATGTTGTTGCACTTTGCAGGGGACCGTGCCGACAAGGCTGGTGAGTGATGGCAAGAAGATACCAAACTGGATGAAGGAAACGTTTTATGACGGAGCTTCATGGAGTTTTCTTTTCTTTATGCTTTGATAAACTAAGTATGTTTAAGTGTTTTTGTTTTGTGGGCCGTGGTTTATCGGCAGGACAAAATTTATCAACATTTTTATGGATATTTGTTGTTTATGATTTCAGTCATTGGTGATAACAATGTTATTAATTATAAGATGTTGATTTACACTCTTTATGTTACTTCGATCAAACATGTCCTTAAGTATTGCATGTAATTCATCCGTAATTGATAATCCGTGAAAGAGAAAACTTACTTCTTCTGATGAGGATCTTACATATCTCTGGCACTTGAGACTGGGTCACATCAGCTTGAAGCGGATTCAGAGACTTGCAGATGACGGTACATTAGACTTAGTCCGGGATATACCTTATCAAGTCTGTGAATCCTGCATCGAGGGAAATATGTCAACTATGCCTTTTAAGGCTAGTCAGTCTCAGCAGAGGAAGTGTTGGAATTGATCCATTCTGACTTATGTGGACCGATGTCCACGCAGGCTTGTGGAGGGTACGAGTACTTCGTCACTTTCATTGACGATTACTTAAGGTACGGATATGTTTACCTGCTTCGCTACAAGTCTAAATGCTTTGAGAAATTCAAAGAGTTCAAGGCTGAGGTAGAAAAGAAGGTTGGGAAAACTATCAAGTCACTGCGATCTGACCGAGGTGGCGAATACCTCGGTAACGAGTTCCTGCAATATTTGTCAAAAAATGGGATTACATCCCAGTGGACTGCACCAGGTACTCCCCAGCAAAATGGTGTAGTTGAAAGAAGAAATAGGACTCTTCTAGAGATGGTAAGATCAATGATGAGTTATGCAAACTTACCAATTTCGTTTTGGGGCTACGCATTGGAAACAACAGCTTACGTGTTAAATGTGGTGCCTTCTAAATCAGTTCCTAAGACGCCTTCTGAGCTCTTCCTTGGTCGCAAACCAAGTTTGTGCAAGTGTAGAGTATGGGGTTGTCCGGCACACGTACTGTCGAAGGAACCTGAAAAGTTAGAAAGCAGGTCAAAAGTAATGTTGTACATAGGGTATCCCAGGCAAACGAAAGGTGGTTACTTTTACTGTCCTGAGAGTCAGAGAGTCATTGTTAGCACCAACGCTAGATTCTTGGAGGACGAGTATGTGAGTAATCACATGTCAAGGAGTGATATCGTTCTTCACGAAATTGAAAACGAGAATGCGATTCCAAGGGAAGGGGAACGTGTAGATGTGGTGCACCTGTGAGAGGTACAACACCACAGACACGTTCTTCAGTGCAAGGTGCAGAACCACAAGTTACTGCACCTACTACTGACACAGCACCGATGCCTCGTCGTAGTGGGAGAGTTATTTTCCAGCCAGAAAGGTACATGTTCGTGGGTGAGTCTTCGGACTTGAGCCCGGAAGATGGACATGAGGACTCTGACCCACTGACTTACGAAGAGGCAGTGCAGGACAAGGATGTTGAAAAATGGCGTGTTGCCATGGATTCCGAAATTGAATCCATAACTGCTATGGATGTATACCAGAAAACTGATTTGTCGGATGACTTTAGGGCCATAGGGTGCAAATGGATATACAAGAGAAAGAAAGGGGCGGATGGAAAGATCACGGCTTTTAAAGCCAGGCTAGTGGCAAAGGGTTATAGTCAGAAAGAGGGCATTGACTATGACGAAACCTTTTCACCCGTAGCCATGCTCAAATCCATCCGGATAGTCCTTGCCATAGCTGCGCATATGGACCTCAAGATCTGGCAGATGGATGTCAAAACCACTTTTCTAAACGGTTACCATGAAGAAGGTAGGGACATCTATATGCAACAACCCGAGGGTTACATACGCAAGGGCGAAGAACATCTTATCTGAAAGCTTAGGAAGTCCTTGTATTGACTTAAGCAAGCTTCGAGGTCGTGGAACTTACGTTTCAACGATGTGATTAAATCCTATGGATTTGCACAGTTGGAAAACGAAAGTTGTGTTTACTGAATTTGTGTCAGTGGAAGCGTGGTTTTCCTTGCACTTTACGTTGATGACATACTTCTATTTGGAAACAACGAGGGAGTCATGTCGGAAATCAAGGTTTGATTATCCGAACAGTTCTAAATGAAGGGTTTGGGAGAAGCTAGCTACATTCTTGGGATTAAGGTCTTACGAGATCGTAAGAGAAGAATGTTGAGCTTATCCCAGGCAACCTATGTGGATACTGTGATAGCCCGGTTCAGCATGCAACTCGCCAAGAAAGGCTTGCTACCTTTCAGACATGGCGTTCATCTTTCTAGTGGGCAGTGTCCTGAGACACAGCGGGAGAAAAATGAGATGAGTCTTGTACCATACGCTTCAGCGGTGGGTAGCCTCATGTATGCGATGCTGTGTACCAGGCCAGATATCTGTTATGTCGTTGGCATGGTAGCAAGATATTAGTCTAACCCTGGACAGGATCATTGGACTGCGGTAAAGCACATCCTCAAGTATTTGAAGAGAACTAGGAATTACTGTCTAGTTTATCAAAGTGAGGATTTGTGCCCTGTGGGTTATACGGACTCGGATTTCCAAGGGGATCAGGATGAGAAGAAATCGACCTCAGAATATGTGTTTACCCTGGGAGGTGGAGCTGTATCTTGGAGGAGCTGAAAGCAGAAATGCATTGCTGACTCCACCATGGAGGCGGAATATGTCGCCACCTCCGACGCCTCTAAAGAGGGTGTATGGCTCGGGAATTACCTTTTAGAGTTGGGCGTGATCCCGAGTTTGCCGAGGAGCATCACAATTTATTGTGATAACTCTGGTGCAGTGGCAAACTCAAAGGAACTGCGGTCTCACAGGGTAAGAAAACACATAGAGAGAAAGTACCATATCATGCGAGAAATCGTTTCGAGAGGTGATGTGTTGATCAAGAAGATTGACACTAAGGACAACCTTGCTGATTGATCACTGATATTTCTACCAGATTAATTATAGAAATAGTGGCAAATAAATTTGTAAACCCTAAGGTTATCGATCCAGGGGAATGAAGCAACGAAAAATCCTAAATAC
>JAPKLW010001373.1:64331-125706 GCA_026898455.1 Plectranthus barbatus | reverse complement strand
TTTTTTCCCCTTTTATAATGAGCAAATAGGGCCTCGGATCGCCCGATCGAAGTATGGCTCGCCCGGTCGAAGATGGAAACTGCCAAATGCTGAAAATCACGTTCTGGCTCGGCCGGTCGGATTTAGCTCGACCGATCCAACTCTCTGTTGGCTTGGCTCGGCCGGTCCTGCTTGGCTCGGCTGGTCGAGCTCTGGCGCCAAAACTTGATGCGGCTAAAAGTTCAATCAAATTAAACTCCTAGCTACACAAGAATAAAATTTGTCAAATCCAGGTCCTTCTTCCCTTCGCCCGCTAGAATACCGAGATACTATAGCAAAGTCCTATAGCTAGGCAAAATACAATCGTTGAGTAGATTCTATCAACTAGGCAATCAATTTCAATCTATTCTAACATCATATAACAAACAATGAATTAAACCAACCAACAACATTCAAACAATTATCTCTACACTTAGGTAAACCAAGACAAGCAAATACTCAAATGAGGTAGATAGGATGTTGAAATAAACGTAGATGTAATCCAATTAGGTTAATCATTGATGTAAACACATTTTAATCCCTAGGAGATTGAGCAATCGACCCTACACTCGTTAACCCCTTGTCACGGCGAGCTAACGGTTGATGATGCTAAGACTTGCAAACAGCTACGTTATTAAGCCCTAGACCACTCCAAATAGAACGTCAATTATTGCCCTACGACCTAGCACCGCACATGGATTGGAACTAAAATCGTATGAATCTACACTATTCACGATGATTTCGCCCGCGTGTTGGTTGCAGTGTTCAAGTCAACTACCTCCTAAGTTGGCTATTACCTACACCTAAGAGGTAAGGAACAAGTTCTAGTGCAATTCAAGCTCTCAAAGGAAACTAAACAAATAATTATCAAACCTAATCTTCATGCATCCTTGTTCAAATCAACATCCAAATTGAATTAGAGCAACATACCTCTCAATTGTAACAATACAAAGTTGAAATCAAATACATCCTTTACAATTGATAAGTAGAAAATGAAATCTTCCCCAATTGGATTTGCTAGGTCTTGATCTACCCCCTTGGATTTTCAATTCTCCTCCTAGGATTAATGATTTAGCTCCTTGATAGGTTTTGGAAGAGATGGAAATGGAATCGTAGAGAGAATTTAGGAGGTGGTTATTTAATGTTATGAAAAGTTATGAATTCACCCAAAAATAACCGTTTTTCCCCCTTTTATAATGAGCAAACAGGGCCTCGGATCGCCCGGTTGAAGTATGGCTCGCCCGGTCGAAGCTGGAAACTGCCAAATGCTGAAAACTACCAAATGCTGAAAATCACGTTCTGGCTCGGTCGGTCGGATTTGGCTCGACCGATCCAACTCTCTGTTGGCTTGGCTCGGCCGGTCGAGCTCTCTGTCCAGCTTGGCTCGGCCGGTCCTGCTCCGCTCGGCCAGTCGACGCCTCCAAACTCGTGCGATTTTCCTCCAAAACTCCACCAAAAATGCTAGTTTATGCTCAAAACCTATCCTACAACATTCAAAACACCAAAACACGAAAACACAACAAAAGAACAACAAAAACATATGATATGAGAGTAAAATGGCCGCAAACATGCACGCTCACACATCGAAAAATAGGTCATTTTACGTACATATCACTTGCCCAAATGAACATGCTGAAAAAAGGCCCAGTAGCCCATTAGGGATAAAACCCTGGGTCTATAAATAGACCACTCTCTCTTGGAAACCCTAGCCACTTGTGTGATCATTCAAATCAGTCAAAACCCTAGGTAGAGAGAGAGAGGGGCGGCGCCTGTAGAGGGGAGAAGAAGAGTTTTTCTGCTCCGGCCTACAACACAGATCTGTGGAATCCTCACCAGTAGCAGATCTGAACAACATTGGGACACAGCCCTGAAGATCTGATCTGGAGAACAAGATTTTCTTTTCTTTCTCTTTGTGATTTTTGATTTCATCTAGAAATTAGATCTCTAATTTCTGTTTCCGCAGATTAAATCGAATCGCGTGGTTGAATTGAAAGTTGGATATTCAAACGCGAATGATCGAATCAGACTCTACAAAATTACGGTAATCTCTCAATCCACAATTCTAAGAATTAAATTCATAGTAGCATGCTAGGTTTTATTGTGAATTTTGATTGTGTACAATATCCATAAATCGATCCGGTTCAGTTGTATTTTCTGATTCGGTGCACTTGAAATCCCTACAGATACCGTGTTTGCATAGCTTCTTCTTCCACATCCTCATCTGATTCCCCGGGCGGATCCTGATCTTCTTTATCTTCTTCCCTTGGAATATCTTCAAAGAGTTGATTGGGGCGAATGCGCCGGTTGTTCCGATTGTTCCTCTCGAGATTCCTCTCAAGAGTCAGCTGCTGAAGTTGTGCCCTCATGGCTTGGACTTCCTGAAACAGTGTTGTTTGCTCCTCCAGGGTCAGCATCTGTGGAGGTGGCTGATCGATTGGCTCGGGTTGGACGACCGGTTGCGGCACTTGGTCCGGCGGTGGTACGTTTTCTGCCATTGTTTGATCAGTCGAGCTTTCTTGCCCCCGCTTATTTCTTTGGATCTTTTGGCACGTGGCTTCGATTTCCGGGTCGTAGTCTAACAGGTCCTTCCCTTTAGCTCTTGTACTCATGCACTACCTGTACAGCAAAGGGGGTAGTGAAGTAAAATTGAAAATAAGCCGAAACAAACTAAAATTGAAAAACTAAAAATTTGAAAAATAGTAGGGCGTCGATCGACGCGAAAACAAGAACTGCGTCGATCGACGCAAAATGCACGTCGATCGACGTGAAAAACAAAACTTATGAAAAATTAAATAAAAGTACGAAAATTACAACCTAAATCAGTATTTTGATCATAGAATTAATAATAAGATTATTTCTATTCTTTCCCCGGCAACGACGCCAAAATTTGATCGCAGAATAATTTTACTAGCGATTTAGCAAAGCTAATAATACAGCGGCAAATAAAATTATTGAATCCCAGGGGAAAGAAGTAACGAAAAACCTTAATTACTAAAACATAAGTTCTCAAAATACTGGTTAGGGAAATTCAAATTTTGGTTTTGGATTTCAAACTAATTTCGCAATTTAAAACTTAACAGGAAAATAAAAATAACTTGGTGGAAACAGATATGAGAAGTATAGATTCCAGGGATATCTACCTATCAAGTATTACATGTATGAATCAATTGATTAATTCCCAATTTAATTCCTCTTCGTAGTGAAACATCAGAAAAGTATTATGAACTTCTTTGTTGGACAATTCATAAAGTTGATTAATCAATTACCTATCTCCGTTCGGTCTCAAGATCAATTAATTAACTCCCCAAATCTACAGATCTATTCCCTTCTGTTCAGACAAGAAATTAAATTATATTGTGAAAACTCTTTCCATTGAAAACTATTACAATTACGTCTCTAATTCTCAACTAATTAATCCTAAGATGTGGCCAGCAACTCAAGATTATGAATAAGCACAGAATTCACAAACTACGATGAGAAAGGAAAATCAATTCAATTAATCTGACATGCATACATTGATAGTTCGAAACCCTAGAATCTGAGAAGGAATTTAGTTACACATATTCATGAATAGGATCATCAGAGATAAAGAAAGACACGAATTGCATAAAAATTGGGTGTAGATGTCTTCCCACAAAAACCTGTCTTCAATCATAAAACAAAAAACTCTTGGAAATCTTCTAAAATCTTCAACTCTAAAATTCTCCACACTAAAAATCGAATTTGACAAGGCTTTATATAGTTGTGATAGATGTATCATGTAGTATCTAGGATTAGATATATCTATATCTTCAAATCTAAAACAATTCTTGATCTCCCGGATCCACGTTGATCGACGACAAAATTCACGTCGATCGACGCACTTGGTTTCCGCAGGTCTACGTCTATCCTCGGCGTCGATCGCTCTTTCAAGCAATTGCATCGATCGACGCAGGTCTGTGTCGATCGACGCAGGTCTGGAATCCGAGCCTCTCTGATTTCTTCACTGTTTCCGACTCAAAAACCTGCATAATTCATCAACCACGACATTACAAGCACAAAAGCCAATTCATGCACAATAAAACACGTAAAACAACTCAAACATCACCAAAATAGTCAAAGAACCAATAGATAAGTTGGTAAAAAAACTAACTTATCAGTGATGGTTCATTTATTTTTCTATTACTTTACGTTGATGACATGTTTATTGCTGCTAAGAGTATGCATGATATTGTTGATTTGAAAAACCTATTGAGTCACGAATTTGAGATGAAGGATTTGGGGGCTGCGAAGAAGATTCTTAGGATGGAGATTCACAGAGATAGAGGATCAAAGAAGTTTTGGTTATTTCAGAAAGGTTATGTGGACAAGGTACTGCAGAGGTTTGGGATGGATAAATCAAAACCGGTGAGCACTCCATTGGCAAACCACTTCAAGCTGTCTTTTGATCAGTGCCCTAAGTCGGAAAATGAGATACAGGATATGGTGGAGATACCTTATGTCGACGCTGTTGGATGTTTGATGCATGTTATGGTATGTACTTGTCCTGATTTAGCCCATGTTGTTGGTCAAGTTTGCAAATATATGTCTAGACCGGGTTTAGACCAGGTAAACAACATTGGGAGGCAGTCGAATGGATTTTCAGATATTTGATTGGTACAACGGGATATGGTATTGTGCTTGGAGATCAGCGGAGGGATCCTATGGTTGTAGGATATGTGGATTCCGATTATGCTGGAGACTTGAATGATAAGAGATCCACCACTGGGTATGTTTTCAATTTTGGTGGAGGGCCTATTTGTTAGAGGTCGACTACTCACCCTATAGTTGCTCTATCTACTACTGAGGCTGAATACATTGCATTAGCTGAAGCAGCAAAGGAAGCAGTGTGGCTTGCTGGATTGGTTAGAGAGTTAGGTATTCAGCAAGGTGGAGTTTCATTGTATTATGGCAGTCAGAGTGCCATTTATTTGGCAAAGAATTAGGTATATCATGCTAGGACGAAGCATAATGATGTGAGGTTCCTTAAGATTAGGGAATGGATTGCTTCTTGTGATACTCAGTTGGAAAAGGTTCATACTGAAGAGAATGCAGCTGATATGTTGACTAAGACTGTTACTTCTGACAAATTCAATCATTGTTTGGATTTGTTGAATATTTCTACATGCTAGAGTGGCAGGCAGATGCTTGCGGAGTGGAGCAGGCATTTGCCCGTGTTTGCTGCGTATCGATTAGTAGGCCGGGGGTGCGGGAGCGGAGCCCCCGTGGTATGGTATGGGGTATTTTAGACTTTTTCTACCTCGTAGGGTTTAATATAAATACTTGATATATTTGTGTATTCGCTGTCATTCCATATAATAAAAGGATCGAACTGTTTCTCCGCCGTGTACGTAGGTACATTGCTGAACCATGTAAATCTTGAGTTCTTGTGTTCTTTTAATTCTCGTTTACAATTTGTATGCTATTATTGTCATCGTTCTCAACATTTGGAGAATGAGATTAGATTGTAAGTTTAATGTTTTATTATTATTGTATTAATATATATAATATAATATATATTATTTAATCTATTATATTTATAATTCGATCGGTTAGTTCGATTTTTGGTTCTGAAAGTAAAAAACCAACAACCAACCAAATTGACTACGATTTACATTTTGGGGAACCAACAATCGAACAAAAATAATTACAACCAAATTGAACCGTTTGGATTTCAATGGTTCGGTCGGTTTTTATTTCATTCATCTTTTAGGCAGTTAAATAGAGTAAGAATTCAAAAGGAGAAGGTTACAAACACAAAAATGAGAATCCTACAAAAAATCCTAAACTCTGCAGTAATTCATACTCAAGCTTTCGAGCAATCTAAGTTTGCTTACCTGTTTTTCGTGTACCAATCTTTGGACACGAGACATTTAGCATCCTTGCTAATGTTATCTATGGTTTTTTATTCTATTCAAGAAAGAAACCATTTCGGAGTCACTGCCACTCTAGCAAGTGACTATTATGTGTGTATACCACAAGCTGTCAAGTTCTGGGAAGAACTCAAAATCCCAACGACCAGCTAGAGGCTGCAAGGTGCGTCCTCACTCCAGATCTGAAAAAGTTAAGGTGAACCAAAAAACTAGGTGACTGCGCTTGTGAACTGGTAGACGTGAGAGTCTACCAGCAAGCTACAAATCGTTGTACACTTTTGTAACCAATACTTAGTGTATTCCAGGCGTGACTCTAAAGAGAGGACATATGACATTTGAGTTTGAACCTCTATAATATCCTTGTGCATTTATCACTTTATTTACCTTATTTGCTTGGATTTAAAACCCTACATTCTCAAAGTGTTGGAGTATTACTGAAAATTGCCTAACTAAAAACTTATTGCTAAACAACCAATTTTCAGAACCCCAAACGGGTGCTTTGAACAACTAGCTTGGAGTGTGCAAGCTTGTAAAATTTCTGATGCTATATAACGTACTCTAATTTGGGACCAACCCTGAACCCTTAACCCTAACTGATATAGACTGCAGTTTTTAATGTATCGCCCCATGGAGAGTTAGGTAAAGTAGTACGACAAATCATGCTTCTACTAAGTCTTTAAGGATTCTATTCCGTCTATCTACTACACCATTCATTGTTAGAGAACCCGACATGGTGTATTAAGGAACAATCCCACACTCTTCTAAGAAATGAGCAAAAGGACCTGGACGTTGTTTACTTGATCCATCATATCTACCGTAGTATTTGCCACCATGATCAGATCTAGTTGTTTTAATAGTCTTGCCAAGTTGATTCTCAACTTCAGCCTTAAAAGACTAAAAGCATCCAATGCTTGTGACTTCTCATGAATTAAATATCGAAAATAGTCATCAATGAACGTGATAAAATATTGTAGACCATTTCATGAGGTTGTAGGGAATGACACACAAATATCAGTATGTTCTAAAACATCTTATGATCTCTATGCTCATATCTTTTTTTGTTTATTATATTCCCCTTAATGCACTCAACACAAGTACTGTAACCCAGATTATAAAATTTTTCTATAATCTCTTATGACACAAGTATGTCAAATCTTTGTTTAGAAATATGACCTAAACGCTTGTGCCATAAAGAGAATGAATTTTCAACTGAAAATTTACATTTAGTTCCTCTAGATTCAACATTCTGTGACTGTTCATACAAATATATTGTATTAGAAATTGAAACTAAATTTTGTCTAAAGGACAATATAATATATGTATTTTTTAATTCTATATAAAAATCAGTACATAAAAATATCTAGAAAGTCCATGTGCCTTGAACTTTCGAAGGATTTATAGCTCCCATGTATATGATACTTTGATCAAGATGGGGCTTTCGGTAGTTCAAGCAACCCTGCATATATATACTTATGTGAGTAGTTTTATCAGAATCTAACTACCAATTATATTTGGGAATTGAAACCAATATTCCCTTTAGTATAAACAAAAGTGAAAGCCATATATTTCTTTAAGCGTCAAGCATGATACTCAGTGCAGTCTTTCTTCACATGAGAAGGGTCCTTACAAAAGAAATATTTATTTACCTTTACCATATGTCCCTTGGACATATTTTATGTTTTTTTTATGGTTGTGACTCCGCAAGTTCTTTACCTTTTCTCTTCAAACCACGGTTTGAAGAGCTAGATGTCAAATGAGCACTCTCAATCTTATGTTGTTTTGTTTTATCTTCTCCTTGCACCAAGTGAGAGATGATCTCATTGAAGTTCATTTATATTTTTTATAATCGTAGCTCACCTCAAATTGTCCAAATTGCAGAGGAAGTGATATCAACACTAAATGAACGAGCAAGTCTTCTGAAAGCTCAATTTATAGTGATTTTCATTTTCCAGCAAGATGAGACATTTCTAATATGTTCTCTCTTATGTTCCCATTATTCTTATACCACATAGATACAAGTTTTCGCAAAGATACACATGTTTATGCCTTGTCACTTTTAGCAAAGCGCTCCTCAGGGGTATCAAATAAACCTTTAGCACTAGTTCTTCAGACACAGTGTCAAAAAATATTTCTAGGATAGCATTTTTCATTATCATAAGGCTGATGCGATTTAGCGCTCCCACTTTTCAAAACCCTTTTTAGCATTGGAAAGAGCTTTGTTTGTAAGATTTTCAGGACGAGGCTCCCTCAATGGTCTAAATCCATACATCTCAAGACCATAATTACTTTATTTTTCCAAATCTTGAAGTTACTACCACTAAATATTGTAATATTATTAATTGTGGTAGTAACTTAGGAGGCATTAGCCATATCAACTGTACAAATAAAATTTAAAACACATATTCTGCTAACATTGAAAATAAACATAAAATTAGTGACTAATTAAGACAAAATGATAACCAGTCTCAAGAAAACTAATTTGACATCAATAATTGTTGGTCCTGGTTTTTTTTATTAATCATAAATGCACAATGGAAATATTTGTTTAATAAACTTGCTCTTATCCAAACTGATAGTTGCTTGACAGTTTGATTTGTCAAATCTTAGTGTTGTACTTAAGTCCAAGTATGCTTAGAGTCTATTTCAGTTTTATACTGCAACACGTGAGTGTTGAGTTTTAAGATGAGTAAGCTGATAAGCTGAAAGCGATAAATACGATAATGATTATAGTGGTTCGAACACTAAAGGTCCTACGTCTACTCTTCAAACTTGTGGTCTGGAAAATCACTAATTTCAGGATTACACAGGTGCTTGATATGTGCGTAAAATGACCTTCATTTCGGTATGTGAATGTGCATGTTTGTGGCCATTTTACTCTCATATCATATGTTTTCGTTGTTCTTTTGTTGTGTTTTCGTTTTTTTGTGTTTGGAAAGGTGTAGGTTGACTTTTGAGCCAATCTGGCTTGGCCGAGCCAGATCGCGATTCCAGCAGTTTTGACGGTTATTGAGCCATCCCGGGCGAGCCGTCTGAGGCTCGGGCGAGCCAAGGCCCTGTTTGCTCGCCTATAAAAGGGGGATTTTCGAGATTGAAGAGAACTTTTGCCCATTTTTCAAATAAACACTAGAGAAATTCTCTCCAAATCCATCTTGCATCCTCTTCTCATCCACATTCAAGGAGATCTAGGCCACATTCCTCCACATTTGGTGAAGATCAAGGAAGACCAAGGGGTAGATTGAGGACAAGGAATACAATTGAGGAAGATCTATATTTTACCTTCAATTTGTAATGGATTCTCTTACTCTTTTTGTTGTATTGAACGAAATTGAAGGTATGAGGAGCTAAAACTTTATGTGAGTGTTGTTTGAATGGATGATTTGTGATATTGAGATTGAATGTTGATTGTTTACTTTCCTTTTAGAGCTTGAATTGCACTAGATCTTAATCCTTACCACCTAGGTGTAGGTAATAGCCAACCTAGGAGGTATTTGATGTGAACACTACAGCCAACGCGCGGGTGGAATCATCATAAATAGTGTAGATTCATACGATTCTAGATCTAACCCCTGTGCAGAGATAGGTCGTAAGGAAATAATCCACGTTCTAGAAGGAGTGGTCTAGGATTTGATAACGTGATTGTTTGATAGTTCTAGTATCATCAACGGTTGGCTCACCATGAAAAGGGGTTGACTAATTGAGGGTGGATTGCTCAATCTTCTTGGAATTAAATAGGTTTACAACACGATTTGATCTCAATTGAACGCTTTAGACATTCTTACAACACTCACACTTGTCTCAATGTTGCACTTAATACTCTATCTAGCTAAGTTGGGAGAATTGATTGATATGATTATTGGATTTAGTTTGAATATGATTAGAAATGTGATTTGTTTCATGTATGTTTAGTTTTGCTATGATTTTGCCTAGATAATTGACAAACAACGACAAAAGCCTTGCCTAGCTATAAACTCCTAAGCAAGTAAATGGTAGTCTATAGGGCGAATCGAAAGGACCTTGGATTGAAAATTTAACTTGGTTTGTGTGTTGAATTACACGTGCATCAGTGCTCCTACGATCTATCGCTTGTTAGTGAATCCCTTGTCCACCGATCCACAAGCTCACTCTCCTGGTCCTTGCTCGTCCTTCACTTCTCAGCTCCTCAGAGTGTGGCCACACCACACAGCCTCCTCGTTGCCACAATGGGGTATTTAGAGTTTCTCCAAAACTATTAGCTTGCGACAATAGCCCGTAAGAGTAAAAGTACTAGACGTACTTGACTATTGTAATCTTTATTGGAGAGAAAGATATCAAGAATAGATTGTTCAGAGTCTTGTGTGCACAGGAGTGACACACAGAATAGCTTGAAAGCCTCTAACGGTCGTGTAGATAATCTTACAGAGTTTTGGCTCCTTAAAAACATGTAAGCTTGGTAAGTGTTCGACTAATCTGATGTTCTATACACTATATGTGGGTAGGTAGCCTTTTTAAGAAAGGTACAGTGTTTTACCCACTTTTTCCCCTTTTTTGACATGGACTGCATTTGTTCACCTTTTGTCAGAACGACAGTACTCTGTCAGTCCGAGGAATCTTGGACCGGTAAGTCTAAAGTATCAAGACTGAAGTCTTGGGCTTCTAGACTGTAAGGAACCTCCAATCCTTAATGTCTTTACTTGTCAGTACGTTCCTCAGACGGTTCTCTTTGTCTTTGAGCGCGGGGACTGGAACTTAGGATTTCATACTGAAGCCGTCATACTTGCAAGTTCATCCTGGTGACATCATCAATCAATTTAGACTTGCTCCCCAGACTAGTAAGTTTGGAATCCGAACTTGTGAGTTTGGTATCCAAACTGGTGTAGTCCGAACTTGTAAGTTCCTGACTCATGTATCCCAGACTTGTAAGTTCAATTTGAATCTTAGTCTGTTGAGTCTTGCGCATCTTATAGACTGAGCTTCTTGTCTGCCTTCGATTCAACTCCAATTTACAACTAGGTAAAAAGACCTATATAGGACTTTACATTCTGAGACTATATTGGACTAATCTAGAGACATACTAAGAAGGCTTTTACACTTTGACCCACCAAAACAAAAAAGATAAGGAATTTTCTAAAAAAAATCCTAACAATTTCCCCCTTTTTGGTATGGTCAAAGCCATCAAACTAGACTATGCTAAGCTTATAATGAGGAGCACCTTACTCTCAGAATTTTTAAAAATAAATTCTATCAAACTATACACTTAAGGAAAGTTCCTCCTTAGGCTTAGCCTACTGTACTTAAGATCTTCCCCCTTAAACTGGGAGAGATATTGCTCGCTTAAATTTTTTTTAAAGTAAGTTCAGAGCAAAAAAAATCTTAAGTATCAGAGCACAATCATAAACATTTGTGAGTAAGCTCACAAGCATGCTGATTATACAAAATTGTGTAAGTTTAGCGAAAAGTAGACTTAAAGGTTGACAAATAGAGTTTGTCATCAACTATTCAGTTTTTCCATTAATGATAGATTCAATTACAAATACAGAGGAAAAACTAACTAAGTCTATACAAGCAAAATAGGAAGATAGAAGATCAACTCTATTTCTTTGCAGCTCCAGATGGGCTTGTAGCATTGATTAGGTTTTCGAGGGAGGCAATATGTTCTGCCATCTTGGCTATGTCTTCTGCAAGTTTTAGCATGCTCTCATCTTCTTGCCTCCACAGATCCTCTTAAGTTTTTCTTCTGAATTCTTCCTCCTCTTTGAATATACCTAAAAAGGTAGTCAAGATAGAGGTCACTGTCTCCATCTTCTCCTCTATTACTTTTGTCATTCTCTCATCGGCAGCTTCAAAGCGATGTTGGACCTGTTCAGCAATAAGGTCGTTGATATGTGTAAGGAGATCAGATGTGTTGACTGGTTGAGCTTGAGTAAGAGAAGTTGAAGCCTCAGCTTGGGTAAGTACTAGAGATGTAGAGGCTTCAGCTTGTGCTCAGGTGGAGGAGGTATCAGCTTGGTCTTCACTTGTAAGTACAACAGTCGGCCAATTTACCTCCTGTCACAAAAAATTGGCACAGAGGAAACAAAAGGCACCATGGATAGCTCTCTCCACCTGCAAACCACCTCAAAATCAAGTTTAACTCGCACTAGTTCACATAGCCTTAGCATCCGATCGGCATGAGTGACTGGTCCCCAACGAGAGATCTCAATATTTGGCATTATCTTGGAGAAGGAATGCATCTGCTCATCACGTCGAGGATTCTCTGAAATTTCATAAAAAGACCGCTAGGCTTCGGAGGTGGGAGACAATGAGTACTAGTCTCTCTCATGAAGGCCCTGATCTTTTTTAGCCTTTTCTTCACCACTTTAATGGAGGGCTGCCTTGACCTAGGTTTCCTACACATCCATTCATCAGCTCATATCTCCTCTGCTCTCCAGTATGTAAATCCAGTCGGACATATGAAATTGCATGTTCTTCATTGTCAAGTTGATTAGTGCAGAAGTCAAAGATCCGCCATCTTCTGAACTCATCCTCTAGATTTGGGGTCTCTCTAATATATTTGGAATAGATTCTCAGGATCTCTCTATCTATTGTCTTCTCTACAGGCTCTGTTATGGCATGAGCATGTATAAAAATGACATCTTCATCTTGCGCATAACAAGGGATTGGAGTGCTCCAGTTCTGGATCCTCCTAGCAGATATTAAGCGGTGAGGTAGCCCTTCGAGAGGAACTAAGTACTAAGCGAACTTGGATGTGTGCATTGTGTAAGGTAAAGGGAAATTGTCCCATGGATGCACATCCTTCATTCTCTCCAGGAGCTCTTTCAGAGTCATCGGTATCTCCACCATCTCCTTATCCTTCTCCTTCTCAGCTTTAGCAGCAATAATAATTTCTTTCCCTTTTACTTGGGTTGCTAAGTTGGTTTTCCCCTAGATAGTTGAGCTTGGTGCCTCTTTTATAGATGAGTCAAATTTAGTGAGCAAATTCTGTAGCAATAGCTCAGAGGTCCCTGCAACCCCTTTCACTGCAGGGAATACTGCCAGTTTTATATCCTTCACTCCTTCCACCAATTTTACTGGGTGGTCGCCCACTCACCTCCAACAATATCTCACCATGACCAGCACCCCCTTGCGCTGCTTCCGGCTCTGCTTCAGTGTACTGATCCACCAGATCAAGTACGTCCTCTCGTGAAGTTTCCTCAGTAACCTCGGCAATCAACTAATTGAAAGCTTCATCAGTAACGATATCCGTTTGAGGTGCAGAGGACTTTCCGATTGTCAGCTTTTTCTTACTTTCTGGAAGGTAGGTAGCGACTGCTTGCGAGGCATGAGCTTTGCCTTTGATTTCTCTTGTAAGAATTTCTTCCATATTTGTCTTCATGGCATCATTTTCATCCTTCATTTTAGCAAGAGCTTCATCACGAGCAGCGTCCTCTGCCTTCCTCTTAGTTTTTGCCTCATCTTTCTTCCTTGCCTCTGCCTCGGCCTTCACCTTTTCAAAACTTTCATCACAAAAATCAAGCTCAGCAGCCAAAGAAATTTGCTCTACTTGTTTTCGGATCCACTCTCTAGCTTGCTCAGCCTCCATCTATATTTGTCTCTTCTCTTTCCTCTCTACCTCAGCAACCAGCTCCTCTAGTGTCATTCATTTGCATTTTCCAGAGTTGCTCCTCTTTGCTGCCTGGAGCTGGTGCTATGATGGATATCGAATTGACAAGATTTATCAAGATATTTCAAGAATATTTATTGAAGATATGATTGAAGGTTTGATTTATCTTGATAAGATTTGGTAGTTAGTTATTTAAGTAATTTTGGATTATATCTTTTAGATATATTTTATTTCCTTAGTTTATTAGAATTTGATTTCCTTATTAGATTATGATTTGATTTCCTTATGAAATTAGGATTTGATCTCCTTATTAGATTAGGATCTGATTTCCTTATTAGGATTTGAGTTTGCCTATATATAGGCCTTGTTATGGAACAAATAATTCAGTTTTCAGTTTAATAATATTTGTGAGTTTTATTCTCCAATTATCTGAAAGCTCTTGAATTTCTGTGGAATACCTTGAAATTCAATATTGACTAATCAATCGGACGGTCATATCCGTTGGTGGTGTCTTCGACTATATCCTTCGTTGTTGGATCAATTCGCTTCTTGGGTCGTAGGAGATTTCAATCTGGACTACGGTACTTGAAGGTTTTCGAATCCAAAGGTGTTGGATTTTTCCATTGTATCAGTTTCATTAGTTCTGCATTGATAGTTCTTCAGTTTCTTGGGGCTTATATGAGATTTATCTGGAATACATTATTTGAAGGGTCGATATTTCTTCAGTTTCTTGGGGTGTATATGAGATTTATCTGGAATACGTCATTTGAAGGGTCGAATTAGAAGTGCTGGACTTCTATCCTATCTTCATTTTTCTGTTCCAGTTCTCTTTATTTGCTTCTGCGTCGCGTCCGAGTCATTTCGGTTGAGTTCCTGGGCTGCGATCTAAACCTTCCCGGCGAGGATCATATCATTTTGGTATCAAAGTCAGGTTGTGTCTTTCTTTTCCTTATCATTTCGGTATCAATATCCAGATCGTGTCTCTCCTCTTCCTTGTCTTTCAGTTTCGTTATTTATTTTCTTTAGTGTAAAAAAAAATTAAAAAGTTCGTGTCTTATCTTGTTTCATGTCGTGTCTTTTGTGTCATTCTTGATTCGTATATTTTCGTGTCTTTGAGTCGTTATTTTAGGGTTCTTGTTAGTCAAGATTTGAATTATTAGTATCATACCATATCTATTCAAATATTTTCTTATCACAACTTTCCTTATCCACATTTCTTCCTTCTTGGCTACCAAGTAATTTGGTAATTACCTTATTCAAATATTTCCTTATCATATATTTCTGTATCCTATTTTTTTCCTCATTGATTACCAAATAATTTGGTCATTACCTTATTCAAATATTTCCTTATCCATATTTTTCCTTCTTGATTACCAAGTAATTTGGTAATTTTCTTATTTTAAAAAAAAAGAGAGAATATACAAAAAAGAGAAAAAAATTCGTGGAAAAAAAAAAAGAAAAAAAGATACGAAAAGAGAGAGAAAATTGTTTTGGTCATAATTTTTGCTACATGTGTCGGATTTCAGTGCAATTGTACTTTTCGGAAACGTCTCAACGAGATCTACAAGTGTCACTTCTTTGTCGTGACATTCCATGAGTAGAATGGCTATTACAGAATATGATGAATTAGATGATGATGCTAGAATTCAGATGAGGTATATGATGAAGTTTATGAAATCTGACTTCAGAAAGATGGTGAGGTCAGAGATGGAGATGTTGCATCAACGGCTTAATGCATTGGAAGATGATTATTTGGGCAGCAAAAGGATAAGATATAGACAAGCAAAGTGGGAGACTCGACCAAATAGTTCATATCTATTTGATAAGTTTCTGTCAAAGGTGGAGCAGGCGGTGGAGAAGGTGTTGGTGGCAACTAAGTCTCAGTCGTTACCACTTTCTGTTCAAGAAATCGAGGAAGACAATATAGCAGTTCAGATACCATTGGAGGTTCCTGATGAAGCAGTGGTGGCAACCCAATCTGAGTCGATGTCGTCAATTCAAGAGACTAATGTAGAGGATGTGAGAGTTGCTACATCCTTGGAGAGTCATATTGAAGACAATGAAGAATCCAAAGTTCCGGCTACACTCTTTGTCATTTACCGTCCAGTTATGGGTATCCAAAGCCAGTGTCAAATGCAGAAGACGACAGAGTCAAAGTTAATGAAGTCAGTTGAGGAGATGGTCGAGAGGAACATAGTTCAATCCATTCTTGTGAGGACTATTGGTTTGAAAATGAAGATGCATGAAGAGAATAAATTGCCAGATTGTGAACATGATGATGTGCCAAACAAGCCAACTAGGGGCAATGTAAGATGGTCAATTGAAAATGGTACAGACGAGGATTTGAGGACAAATCCCTTTGAAGAAGAGGGGAATGATGGATATCGAATTGACAAGATTTATCAAGATATTTCAAGAATATTTATTGAAGATATGATTGAAGATTTGATTTATCTTGATAAGATTTGGTAGTTAGTTATTTAAGTAATTTTGGATTATATCTTTTAGATATATTTTATTTCCTTAGTTTATTAGAATTTGATTTCCTTATTAGATTAGGATTTGATTTCATTATGAAATTAGGATTTGATTTCCTTATTAGATTAGGATCTGATTTCCTTATTAGGATTTGAGTTTGCCTATATATAGGCCTTGTTATGGAACAAATAATTCAGTTTTCAGTTTAATAATATTCATGAGTTTTATTCTCCAATTATCTGAAAGCTCTTGAATTTTTGTGAAATACCTTGAAATTCAATATTAACTAATCAATCGGACAGTCATATCCATTGGTGGTGTCTTCGACTATATCCTTCGTTGTTGGATCAATTCGCTTCTTGTGTTGTAGGAGATTTCAATCTGGACTACGGTACTTGAAGGTTTTCGAATCCAAAGGTGTTGGATCTTCCCCTGTTATCAACCTTAGTTGCTTCCGCGTCGTGTCTGAGTCCATCCGTTCGAGTTCCTGGGTTGTGATCTAAACCTTCCCGGCGAGGATCGTATCATGCTAGGACTGGGACCTTGACTATTTTGCTTTGAAAGGTATCAATGTGAGTTGAGCTCGGTCGCTCAGTCTGATGCTTCTTTACCAATCTCCACTTCTTTTTCTTAAGCTGGACTGGCGCTTCAGTCTCTCTGGGGACCGCAATAGGTAGAACTACTTCAGAGCCAGTCTGGGTCCCTGGAGCCTCAATCTCTTCCATCTGCTTGAAGTAGGACTCCACATCAACTTTACTTGACATCTCGGACTTTCGCACCTCGGTTAGTGGTTGAGCCACTACTGGTACCATTACTCTACGAGCTTCCTAAGGGATCTCATCCTCAAACACATATTCTTTTGGATCCACATTTGTTCTACCTGTTAGGTACCTTGGCCTCTTATGGGTAGTTGGCTTCTGCTGGGCCTTGGTGGGAGAAATATAGTCAGTTCCAAGAAGGGACTTGCCCCTGTCAAGCTTGTTCTCAGGCATCAGCTGCTCTAATAGATGGCTTATCTTCAGCCCGAAACTTACAGTATTAGTGAATATGTGTGTGGTCTTGATAGCAACATTCTTCCTGACATTCTCCAAGATCCGGCCATAGATATACTCAGCCCAGTTGCCTTTGATGTCGTCATCCAAGGCCATCATCACCGAGTGTGAACCAGTTTCTCACTAAAGCATCCTTACATTTATATTGCACAACATTTTATAAAAATCATCGAACTGAGAGATCGGAGCTCCAGTCTTCCGATCATTTTCTGTGATTCCTTCCTTCCTCCATCTCCTCCAGTGGTCCTTCATCGCCTTCGTGTCCTTCTCCTTGTATGATGCCACATGAGGTCAATTGTTCCTCAAGGAATAAAGATTCACAAGTTGATCAAGATCTACTTGAATCTGCTGCCCAAACACCGAAGTGATGAAATGGAAGTCATCATTTTCCACCACCGCGCGAGCATAGAACTCCATGACCATATGCGGATGGAAGTAGTCAAGCTTGGCCGTCAGAAATTTTATCAGCAGTTCTTTCTCCAACATCTGTCAGTGTTGATCCATGATGCTTCTCGGCCAGTGGAGGGTTTAAAATCTTCTCCTTTTGGACCTGCGCGGTCCTCTGTTGTTTATATGTTAACCTCTTTCTCGATTCTTTGTTCTTGAAGGTGGTTACCAACCGATCATAGAGAATGGATGTGTTAACATCTTCGACAGAATAGAGACTAGTGAACGATAGCTCGTGTTCTAGAATGGTTGCAGGAATAGGTCTTAAAACTGGTACTGGGCTTAAAGGTTCGGCATCTTAGCAATATTGGGTTCTTTTGCATAAATCATCAATTTATACACTATGCCGCCATGGTTGGAAACACCAAAGCAGCTAAGGCTTTAGTTAATAAAAACCCTGATTTGCTCTACACTCTGAATAATCTGAATCAAACCCCAATACTCGAAGTTGCAGTCATGTATAATTATAGAGTTGATTCTATTGATTGTATTATATGTATTTTTTATGCCTTTTTTTTGTTATAATGTTGTCTTTTATAGACAAGGCTTAAGAACTATTAAATAAAAAATTAATAGAGAATCTATATCTATATATATACTAAAGGAGTTTCAAATTTTCCTTCCAAAATTTTTGAAAAGCGTGCACATATTAAAATAAGAAATATTAAATAAATTATTTTTGCAATTATTAATTGATGATTAGAATATTTTAATCTATATAAGTTGAAAATGTGTGCATGTTCAAATAAAATAATTTTTTCTTTTGAAAAAAATATTAGATATTATCTTTATTTATAATTTTATCTCATATATTTATATTTTAAAAATGATTTAATTTTGAAATTGTTAAGATTTATATAAAATAATTTTATTTTGTGTAAAAATATGAATAAATAATATATGTGGTGAAAGTTTATTAGATAAGTTGAGTATTTTTTTCATAGATTTTTATATAATATGTAATTAGTATTATTTTAAGCAAACTATTATAATATCTTTATTGAAACATGAAAATTATCTATGTGGTTATTTATACACAATAGAAACATAAGTTATTATTCAATAAAGTAAATATTATTATTCATCATAATATTATTATGAATAAGATTATATGTATATTACTTTAAAGAATATTTATTCGCATAATACCCGGGTGTAAATATAGTATATTTCAAAGCAATATCCTTATCCGAAGAAATTTCCTAAGAAAAACACTTACCAAAAGTATTTCTATAATATATTAGGTAATTAGTGATAAATACGGTAAATATGTAATTATTATAATATTTAATTGATTTCTTACTAATAATATTCTTGAATATTTTAATTAAAATATTATAAATTCTAAAATAGATTTATGCATTTAATAGCTTAATACTCATAGTTTTTATATATGTGTTCATAAAATAATTAATTTGAGGACAAATTTATGAGCCAACACTACAACAAAATGTGTAATAGACTACACGATATAGATAACGCGAATATTCATTTGCGTTGTCGCGTTGTCTATATTGCAATAGACTATGCAAATAAAGATTTGGGTTTTAAAAATTGGTCGGTGATAGATGACACGGCAGTTTGCGTCGTCCATATGGATATAGACGACTGTTCGCGTCGTCTATATCCATATAGACAACACAAACTGCTGCGTCATCTCTATTTGTACGCGGTAGCGTCCGTCGTCTATATCCTTGTACACGATGCAAACTACCGCGTCGTCTTTGTTTGTATGTGTATTAGACTAAGATTATCAGCAACCACTCCAATCACCAAACTATCTAATTTTTTAATATTTTATTAATTTCTCTCACTTCCACATCATCAATTATCACTACAACCCAACCTCTCCATTTCTCTAATGTTTATTAATGACCCCACAACCACATTATATATATAATTATTTTATTTTTAAAATAAAAGCACAATTTATAATTAAATTTAAAAAATATATAAATTATAAAGCAATTAGTATAATAAATTTAATACCCAATTTAATATAATTAACATAGTTTAGTAACCTTTTAAGAAATTTTGTCAATTTTTAATTATATAAATATAAAATTAAGTTTTTTCTAACTACCTAAATCTAACTACAAAATTCTATTCAAATATATCAATTAGTTATAAAAAGATGAATATCATACAAATTATAAGAAAGTTAAATTATTGTTTGGTTGTCTAAGAAAAAATATATCCTATAGGAGTGTGTGTATATTTACATATAAATTTAAAAATAAAATATATATATCTCAAAATTAGTCTCTATTTGTAGAATATAAAAAATTATGAATTTTGGTATACTTTTTATATATTTTTATGTTATTGTATAAAAGATATATTAATTTTATTGTTATGTTTATATAAAATTATTCAACCTATAATAAATTGGCAAATACCACTAACTTATTAATTAGGGAAAACTATGAAAAATATCTTATAGTATTGGTCAACTATGAAAAATACCCTAATATTTGCTTTTCCTTGAATTATATCCTAAAGTTTCATTTTACCCACTAAAAATACCCTTTACTATGAAATATATCTTAAAGTTTCTCATATCATTGAATTATACCCTAATGTTTGCTTCTGTCAATTAAAAATATCCTACGTCGATAACAGTGTTAAAACTTTAATACAATATATGCCACATATATACCAAAGAAATGGAAATGTCACATATTATTTAATTTATGATTCATAAAAATTTTAACATCAAATCAAATATTAGTAGGGATGTCAATTTAGCCCGAAACTCGCGGGTTGGCCCGATTAACCCGAGCTAAAATATGGGGTAGGGTCAAAATATTTTAGCCCGAAAAAAAATTAGCCCGAATAGCATGAGACCAAATAACCCGAAGCCTGAAACCCGATGGGTTGGCCCGATTAACCCAGTTACTTTTTTATTAATATATCTATCATAATTATAGTACTAAAATCTACTTTTGATATTTAAGGTCATATATATTAATTAAATTTTAAGTTATATAATTGTATTTAGTTCAAATAGTATTCAATACATAGTTAAGTTTATTTACTTACGAATTTAAAATATATTTAAATATTGCTAAAATTAAAAATAATATATTTTAATAGTTAAATTAATCATTATACTCCCTCCGTCCCATCAGATTAGTCCACTTTTGTTTCTATCACAGCCCGAATTGGGGCTTATGCAACATTCTCGCATGTTGATAAACATGCTTAAGAGACATTGAACAAAAAGAATAATAATAAATTGAACAGTGGAGATAATCAATCATCAAGTGCAAGAAAGAGTATTTAGGCAGCGGAATTATTCAATCACCAAATATACGAAACAAATAATGAAACCTGTGATAACAATAGATAATGAATGACATGATTATCCAAGAAGTTCGAATAAGAGCTAAATACGAGATGACAAGATACAATGGAAGGAGTATAAGGAATTCAAGAAACGAATGGGAACTAAGTTCAAGCATATGAGATGAATCATGACATCGAATAAACATCAGTTCCTAATTCAAATAAGAGGGTCGGCTCAATACCAAATCAACAACTCATACGTCAACAACTGATTCATAACTCAATAAATAACCAACCCATGGGGAACTTCCCAAAACGATTTGCAGAAGTATTATCAATCAACAACTCAAACAATATGGAAATCAAAAGTGAATCTATGTATGAAGACAATACCCAAAATAATCAAAAAGAATATATGGAAGAAAGGAATAGCAAAATGATGCATTTTACAAGTATAACAGCAAATGGCATAAGCTTTAACAATAGCTCGGAAGAACCCCCACGCAGTAACACTCCCATGCTCCATCACCTGCAACCTGCACATTTAGAAATATGTGGAGGGTTGAGTACATTGATTGCACTCAGTGGACATAGGCTCAAATCATACAATAATATAGGTATGTAATGTCAGTATATTCATACTGCAAAACACAAGGGTTTTAGAAAAATACTTGTGATTGCCAAATAAGTTTTTCCTCACTGGGCGTGCCCAACTCATTTATGGTACCAAACATCAATAATCATCAACAATTATCCAAGTGAGACGGGAGTGGCCACTCGCCGTTCACTGTTACCAGTGGGAGTCCCAACTGGCCCAAAAGTGCACTAGGTCCTGCATCCTTCGCAGAGGAATACATCAACCCCGATCGTTATACCAAATTTTCCAATATAACATACTCCCTCCGTCCCATTAGATTAGTCCAGTTTCTCTTCGGCACAGAAACCAATGTCTGTGAGTGTAGTGGAATTAATATTTTATTGATGTGAGGAGATTTTTTTCCATTTTAGGAAAGTGGACTAATCTAGTGGGACAGACAAAAATGGAAATATGGACTAATCTGGCGGGACAGAGGGAGTACATGTTATGGTACCAAAGCCATTTTCACTGACGTTACTTTTATCAAAACAAAACAAACATCATGCTTTCATTTGAAAACATTTTTCAAAAAGTGATCATACTTTTGAATTTTATATATAGTAAGAAAGCCCACCTTCAAAGTGACAAAGGTTATCAAGAAATGACTTCGTTCCGCTAGTTGACACTTCTTTACCTCGGTCAGTGGTTCCTAGAATAGAAATGCACCTAGTTACTATAGGTGTTGATGCATATTGCTTAAATTGTGTATATAATTAACACGGTACTTAGAATATTTATAATCTCTTATATACGTATTCATACTGTTGTACCAAAGTCACACAAGTCGGAGCATACATTATGCACAACTTAGCTAAATTATAATTTAAAACTTTGCGAAGAGCTTTGGGGAACGAAAAAGAAAAATAAATTAAAATTATTAAAGAAGTTCTGATTGATCTGAAACTTGGCAGAGGTGTTCCCGACATTTAAAAGACTCTTATGTTATGCATCAATAGTGTAGACTTTCAACTGTCAAAGCAGCTTTAATATATACATATATTTGAAACGGGGGCTGAAATTTGAGAATTTCTCATGAATTCAATATAGGTGAACAGAAGTTGGAAATTTAGTACAATGATCATTAACATGTCTAGTTTGTGCATGAGTTGTTTCAAGAATTTCAGAAAATGGTAAGTATGTTTTTAAACAACCAAAACACTTAGTGCGCAGATTCAGCCAAGAGGTGATGCACGAACTGATATGAACAATGTACACATCCAAATGCAACCAAAATTGGTGAAGATGTAATAAACACATGTAGGAATATTGTATCAAAATTTCATAGCATTTGGAGTTATTTTGAGGGGTCAACAAGTCCAAAAACTGAAGTTATCAAAAGCTGAAACTTTAAGTGTCTAGACTTTACCAAGTCAAATTTGGGTTTTCAGCAGCTGCAGAGTACTCATTTTGAAAAATAATTTAAAAATAGTTGTGATCTGAATTTGGACTCCATTTTTGGCAAACAAAAACTAGACACAACATAGAATAACACCATGGAGAGAGTTTTAGGATATTTATGCTCACAAAGTCCTGACACATGCTAACAATTGCAGGAAAAACAGGGTTATTCAAATTAGAGCTGAAACTTCCCCAATTTTTAATAAATCCATTCTACAATATATGACTCTGAAAATTATCATAGGTGTTCAAATATATGTCTTATATCTTGTGAAAAATTCATGAATGTCCTAATGGTGGGGAAGTATGTTTTAAAAATTCATTTTTGTGCTACGCCACAGTTTTGGCACACTATATTAAAACATATATAACTTTTGATGTACAAAGCCAAATAAGCTCACCTCGGTGGCAAAATGCCCCAAACACAATGTAGTTTCATAAAAAGTAAGCCTCATAATTTTTAGAGCTAGATAACAGACCGAAAAGCATCTAATACAGACGAGTTAGAGTGCAGCCAAAAGAAAGGGTGGAGTCTAGACAAGCATAAACTAATTCTAAATATACCAACAACCTCTTTAACATCATTAGATCAACTTGGAATACAAAATCAGAGATTAAACATAATGAAAATGTGCATTTAGAATTCAACTTACCTAGGGTTTCAACTAATCAAATTCATAGCTATTCAATAACACCATCAATTAACCAACTCAACACCAACAAAAAAATTCCAACCACAACTTCATAATTATACCCATCCTCCAACTAATATCTAATATATACATCAAATCTCAACCCTATGCTCTAAAATCCACACATACAAGTCCGAAAATGTGAAATAAACGGTGAAAGAGTGAGGAAATCGATTACTTGAAGTGCTGAAAATTTTTCAGCACCAGGGCGAAAATAACGTCGACTTCAAGGATCTCCTCTTGAGCTCCAGTCTTCGTTTTCTTGTAGGGATGGCCTTGGTAGTGCTAGATCGTCATGAAAGTCAAGGATGTAGAGCTGTTTTGGGTATAGGATTATCGAAATTTTTGGGGGAAATTGATTCTAATTGAATGGAATCGAAGAGGTAAGCGAGAGGATGAATGTTTGCTCTTCGAATTTCTTGACTCCATGGCTGGAGAAGGGTGATAATGAAGGTTTTAGACGCAGCTCCAATGGTGGAGAAGAAGAGAAGAAAAACGATGGGGAGAAAATAAAAGAGGCGACGTGAAAAGAGAGGAAAGAAGGGAAATTATGATTTGATTTTTTTTTTTTAGAAATAATGTGATGTTTTATTCAATTTAAAAGATAGGAAGAAAAATATAGATAATGTATTTTATTTGAATTATTGTGTGATATAGATATGGGAACAACTCAAATATCTCAATTTAAATTAGTGTGAGATATGGTTTTCTATTAATGGACAAAACATTTACTAAGGAAACGATTAAATTAATTACTACACCATATCTAATAAAAATCGAATATTATCTTTTTAATAATCTAAACTGAAATCTCTAATTAATTAAATACTATATCCCCAAATAGTATAATTCATGGAATAAAATACCACACTACAAATAAAAATATAAAAATTTGAATTTTTTCTCCACTAATTAAAATCAAGTTTTATGTTTCCAACTACAAGGTATTCAATTAGGTCCAAGCAAAATCAAATAATTCGAACTATTAAGGCTAGACATAAATATTAATTTATGAAATTCCCATGGAGTTGCCTCTAAAATAAATATGTAAACTGGGAAAAGCCTATTATTAAATCTTGATTTTAAAGCTCTAGATAACCTTCTACCATTAAAAAGCGATGCAACGAGCGCGCAACTAATTAAAATAATATTAAAAATAAATTAATAGTTAAAAAGAGCGATGAAATTTTTACGAGTGTTACAGTTTCGGCACAGTAACCAATGTTTGTTAGTGTAGTAGAATTAATATTTTATTGATGTGAGGAGATTTTTTTCCATTTTAGGAAAGTTGACTAATCTGGCGGGACACACGAAAATGAAAATATTGACTAATCTGGCGGGACAGAGGGAGTATAAGAGTTTGTGATGTGTTTTGTATTTTTTATAAGAGAAAAGTAATGTTTTGTTTATTTTTTATTATTTAAAATATTAAAAGAGTGAAAATATATTAAAAATAAAAATAATTAATAAATTCATTGGCCCGATGGGCTAGCCCGAAAACCGACGAGTTAGGGTTAGGGTCAACATTTTTTAGCCCGAAAAAATTTCAGCCCGATTTGACCAGGATCGATTAACCCACCGCCCAATAGGCAATAGGACTGACCCAAAACCCGACGGGTTAGCCCGATGGACATCCCTAAATATTAGGATATAATTCAATGATAAAGAAAATATTGGAGTATTTTTTTATAGTTGAGGGTATTTTTAATTTACATAATGAAACATTATGTTAAAATTCAAGGAAGGAAAGACAATAAAGTATTTTTCATAATTGATCAATAATTTAGGGTATTTTTCATAATTTTCCTATTAATTAATGAATAAAGAATTAAAAATTAAAGGTAAAAGAAATAAAACTTGTATGTATTCTTTTACTGTTTGCTGCATAATTTAGAGAAATAATTTTTATTTTTTTTTAAAACAAAACTTGCTGACGTGGCAGGAAAACACATACTACCTTCGTCCCGGATCATTAGTCTTGTTTCATTCCGGCACAGATATCAATGCGGGTGAGATAGAGAAAATTAGTATTTTATTAATGAGTGTATATTAATTTTCCATTTTAGGAAAGCAAGACTAATGTTTGGGACAGACGAAAAAGGAAAACAAGACTAATGTTTTGGGACGAGGGAGTATATGTATTGTGGTTGATGTTAATTCAACTCTTACCTAGCATCGATTATAGACGAGCCCTCATTCGACGCCTGCATATACGACGCCTCTTTCCCCTCCCGTCTTCCCCGTCCGTCCGTCCTCCCGCCGTCTGTCTGTGTCAATTGTCGCCGTCCGTCCGTTCTCTGCCGGCTTCCTCTGCTGTCCGACCGCGTTGATTCCTGCTGTCTTCCTCTCCCGCGCCCTAAATCGATTGCCGCCGTCTGTCGGCGTTGATTGCCGGACTGTATTGCTCAATCCCTGCGCCGGCCCTCAGCCCCTCTGACCGTCACCCCTGTTCCTCGACCGGTGCTCCTCCCGTTGAATCTGATGTCGCCAAATCATCGGCATCAACGGCCCATAAATCTCCCGGTTAGTTTCTGCCTCCAAGATTTTTCGTTCTCTACTTCAGGATTTTGTTCATTTGTTGATACACATTGTACAAAATCAATGAAAAGGAATAACATTTGGTCGGTATTCAATGCCAACATATATATACATGAACAAATAATCAATGCCTTCTGAGGTGATATTGATAACGAGTGTATTTTGTGATCCTTGTTGATTTCGATTGATTGGCACCCATTACAAGGCTGTTTTGAGTTGCGAATTGCAATTTTGTGATTGTTTTGCTGTTTCAGTGCAGGGATTAGTGAAATCTGCTCGTATTGATATTATTTATTGCAGCAAACAGTAAAAGAAATAATGCACAAATTTCAGATCCATAATGGAGATACTAATAATGAATAATTTCATACATTCTAATTTTTTTTCACAAGCTTTTATTCACAATTTGATTGTCATGTTTTCCTTGAATCTGAGGTCGTGCGCTTTTGTTACACTGCAAAAATGGAAGTGTCTTAGTTTTCTGGTCTAAGTGAGTGATTGTATTAATTTATTAGCTACAGGCAAAGGTGGGGAGCAGGGGGCGTGTCAGAGGCTATGGCTGCTTATTAGATTAATAGTAATTGGTTTCAGTTATTTATTATGAACTAATTGTGTGGGGCTGTAAGGATTATGTGCCTGATAGCATTTACGTGATTAGGGGTGTGTGTGTGATAGCATTTAATAGTTAGGGTGTGGAGAATCATAGTCAATAAAACTTGCTTCTGGGAGAGGCATCTTTATCAAAATCTCACCATTTAATCCTTAAGACATATACATAACAGGTAAGTGTAATTTTTTTTTTCATTCAGTTATCTTGTTTTTCTTTTCAATTTTGGCTTCCTTTCATGCCTTGTTTGTTATGCAATACATACTTTTCTTCTTTATTTACTGCATCTACTGTGTGAAAATGGTGTTTTTTGAGTTGGAATGTGATGGTGCTTGAGATTTTGACTAAATGATTATGCAGATTTGATCCATTTTTGAGTTTGTGAATCAAAAGCCTGTTTTTGGAGTTTTGGGTTTGAATAACATATTTTATGCTCCTGCTCTTGGATTCTTTGCATTCACCGACATCCATTCTTCTGTAAGTAATGTTTTCTCTATTCTTTGCTAGTCTCATCAATATGTATAGATTATGACATCTCTTTGAAAATTGGTTGATTTTTTTTTTTTGTTGGACTCTTTGACTCTTTGCACAGAACCAAAACAACCACTCTTTGCATACAAAGGTCTTCATAGGTAGCCGAAAAGTTCAGTCCAACTATAGTGCATCTTTTGGTTAAATATAATGTGAATTTTTGCTTATTGAAAACTGATAAGGATGTTTTGAAAAAAGTATGAAGAATACACATAAATGCAAACAACTTTATCCTTGAAGTCTTAGAATTTGATGTTGGAAATTGGTAATTGAATAATAATAAATTAAAAACGATTAAGTAATAGTGTTTTTTAATTAAATTAGAAAACTGATTATTGATTCGTAATCGATGTTGGTGAGCGTGTTGAGTTGTTAAATGAATTCATTATTATGGGGAATTTTCATCTTTTCTATTAGGTTGCGTGGGGAAATCTTCTTGTATATTAATGTTCGACCTATTTTTTTAAAAAATATTTTATATATAAATATAAATACAAATATAAATATATGTGAACTTGCATATAAAAATACGCACGCACACTATATATTAGGCCCTTCAATTATTAAAGCAATTTCGTATATATGTTTTTTTATTTTTCATTTTCTTACACAGCAATATAATGTCTATTGTTTCGGGGTGATGAATTATTAAGGTGGCTGATCATTACAAATTTACTCAAAATCTATATATATATATATATATATATATAAGAGAATAACCCTTCCAAAAATATTTTCCGGCTCAAAAGAGGTTTCCTAAAATAACTTATTAGTATATTAGGCAATTGATTTTATATATGGTAAATGCATACATAAATACATTACATATATTTGGTAATTGGACATGATAATAGCAAGAGCAAAATTAGGACTAAAATTAAAAATTGGTAGTATAAATCAACTCAATTTATTAAAAAGTAAATCAATTATAATTGTCAAATATTTAAATTCATTTTTCAAATCAAGACTGAAATAATTAATGTTCTATTTGATTTTATAATTTATTATTAGTGTCACAAATTCACTTGGATACAAAATAACACAAAGACACTCTCGACTAAAAGGTAATATCATAGATTTATTTGAATAAAGATAATGATTTGAGTTAAATATAATTCCTAAAAAAAGAAATATATAAAGACAATGATTGGTGTAAACTACATTCGATAATAAATAAATAAATAAAGAAATTGTGATTACATTGACTAATATTGTTTGTTTTATTCAAAAACAAATCATGTTTATTTACACACTATTATTATATAAAAAATTTACGCAATTAATATATATATATATATAGGGGCGCATTATTATGGAAACTACCTCTCAGATGTGAAATAAGACCAAATCTAAATCATTAATTATCCAAATGAACACGCAGGATCATTCCATTTTTAAAAAAAAATTCGCTGCAGTAAAAGAGATAGAAAGTTGCATATAAGGATAATAATGTCTTTGTACATAAATTTAAATATTCCCACGTATCTGAATCCCGAATTAAATGGGAATTAGTTGCTTTAAAGTTTTAGAAATATTAACCTATCAACCACATTAATTTTTAAAATTTAATTGAATTCGCTGCATCATTAAGAGAAAAAAGTTGCATTATTAAGAGAAATAAGTTGCTTTACGTGAGATTTTTTTTAAATAATATTAATCTATGCACGATTTTCACCCCTAATTTTGTGGGATTTGATTTCTAAAATACTACATTTCAAAGTTAAATTATATTTGCTTCCTAATTTAATGGGATTGGTTCTCTGAATTATTGTATTTCAAAATTAATTTCATTTTCTTCAGAAATCTTTAATTTTAAGCAATTTATTTTGTGATTTTGAATTATCTATCACATAATGTTGCATTATCTGTCACACAATGTTGCATTATTTTATGTGAAATAATGCATTATATCGCTTGCAATGTTTCATTATTCTAAAAATATTAACACAAATTATAACAATATTTATACTTCGTCGAAAGTTGCATTATTAATCTGAAATATATGCATCATATTAATCAATTCATTGCAGTATCTTGTACGGAACAAATTTATAGGATTAGTCAATGCATGTTTACAAGCTTAAAAACTGTAAGTTTACGGGCTAATTGTTGCAACTACATATATTTACATTCTCCAAAATTTTACACACAACTATAAAATAAAAAAAAAATACTGCAAGTTTACAGGCTTGATAAATGCAAGTTTACAAGCTTAAATAATGCACGTTTACCGGCTTAATTATGCAACTACGTAGTTAAGACATCTTGCTTAAATCACAACACGTGAATATATGCAAATGTACAGGCTTAATATATGCAAGTTTAACTATAAATTACTGCAATTATATATATTTATAAATAATCGAATTTAATGTTCACGCATGAAATCTTTCACAAACTGCATTCACAAAAACAAAATTTAATATTTGTTCCAAAAGCGCATCGGCCATAACAACAACTTCATCCATTTGCTCCAAGATCGGCGCACCATCATTTGATGAATTCAATCGAATTTAGGTAATCAGCATCACCAAATCTTTTGATAAACAATAAAATACAAATAAAAAGAAGAAGAAAACTGGATGAAAAAGTAAAAATATACAACAATGAATAACAAAGACGAATGAGAAAATAAAACCACCGCGCCACAGCCAATCCTTTTACCATTATTTTCAATCCCTGAATTTGGTGAGTCTCTTTTCGCCCACTTGCTAAACTGCTTCTCCTTCAGGTATGCTTTCATCTTGTTCTCTGGCTACGCGCGCACGACTTGTACTGATAGCGTCAACAAAGAAGCAAAAATAAAAACGACGTGTCTATAAATCTGAGCACGAAATTGTGGCATAGTTAATTGAGGGATATTCGTTCGATTCATCATATATGATTATTGTTCTTTAGCAAATGCATATGATAATGCTCCAAACGAAGAAGGAAGTCTTTGTAAAGACTTTTGATTTTTGTTGCTGCCGTGGGATGTGAAAAAAAAAAAGATATGAATTCATGAACGAGAAAAATATGGAACAGTTATGATAAGATTGAAACTGTAAATATATGATTACCATAATACCCATTACTTAATTTTAAAATTAAAATATAAAGTCTAAAATAAAGGTAAACAAAATAATCATATCCATTCAAATTCAAAAATCAAGAGCCAAGATTTGGTCTCATTTCTCATCTGGAAGGTGGTTCACATATGATTACAACTTTATATATATATAGAGGGGTGATCTTATCACAAGTCCACTTTAGATGGAAGAGAGAATAAATAATGGCCTTTGATTTGATGAAATGAGTGGTCCAGATTTAATATCTTTATTTATTTTGTTACTTAATTTATGAATTAATTTTTTGTAATAAGGAAGTTAAAACATGGGGACTACAAAAAAATCTCATATCTCTTTCATCTCAAACTTACATATTTTTTCTTCAACATCTTATCTCTCCTCTAATTTTCTTATAAAACTTGAATTAATCATATCTCACTCAATTTAAATTACTTTTTTAATTTACCGTATTTCAAATTAAAGATAATTTAATTATATTTGAAACGAAATCACTATTGCATATGTTTCGAATAAGATAATCGTAGTAAAAATAAGATACTGCAACGTTGTAGAGGTAGATAATGCATATTTACAAGCTTAATAATGCAACTTACATCTGAAAATATATAAACATGCAAATATGCATTATCTAAGACTGTAAATATGCATTATATAAGCCTGTAAATATGTATTATATATCGTTGTACAGTTGCAGTATAATAATCACAAGGATTTTAAAATTTAGTTTACTTTAAAACCAGACATATCGAATCAAGCCACAGACGAAATATCGAATGCAATTTTAGAGTGAGGTTTTTACGAATTTTGTGGAGAATGCAGTTTGTAATCGATATTCATTAAAATTTGAAATTATTAAAAAGTAGTGATAATGGAGTATAAAATTAGGTATAATGGAGCATAAAATATTCATTAAAATTCGAAATTATTATGAGTAAGGATAATGGAGCATAAAATTAGGGATTTTTCTAGATATAATGAGTGTGAAAAAGGATAAAAATAATGAATTTAGGAAAATATTCATTAAAATTCAAAATCCCAAAAAAGCAGGAATAATGGAACATAAAATAGGGATTTTCCTATTTTGTAGATTTAATGGGTATGAATTATGACATTTGTTGGGGCAGGCCCCAGAGGTCCAAGCCCGCTAAGCTCGACGGCCCAAACAGTCACTAACCCACTCGGAATAGGAAAGACTCAGAATCGCCTAAGAGAAGAGATTGATGCCGACCCTTAGAGATCTTCGATAACGATCATTTTTGGGGATTGATGTCGAGGAGGATAAGATCCCTCGAGATGACTCAGTCAAATAACTGAATGGAGAGAAATTCACTTTTATCCCCAACTTTAGGGAATAATTTTGATATGAGGCTTATACATAGGGGGATTATCTGTATTTTTAAGGGGAGAGGGTTTTTTAACTCTTTTATTGTATTCTGAATAATTTCTTTATTCTCTGTACAAATTCATGGCCCTTTTTCGTAGAAATAAAGTCGAACCTCAATATTGACGCCCACCGTGGGCCATGGATTTCCTATGGAGATATACAATTACTGGACCGTAAACGGAGAACATTCGAGAAAGTCTAACAAAAAAACCCCTCTGTTCTTCCGCCGCCGCCACCAGGGGAACTTTCCCAATTCCACCATGAGAATATCGGCCGCCCAAGGCAACAACACTCTTCTGCCTTTGCCGCCAGCGGAGCTTCCCCCAATTCCACCACCGTCCAGCGTCACGTGACCGCCGAGGTTGTGCCATCTCCATCCATCAGTGGATCCCTCCTCTTCCGGCTACAACTGCGCACGCACTCCATCACTGAACCGCACCATGCATCATTGGGCTATGCCGCCGACCGTTGAGGGGTTGCACCGCATCCTTTTCCCTACAGTGCGTAGCTGCAGGCGCGCCATCTGAATCACTACGCCGCACTGCATCAAACGACGACAACTCCAAACCAAATGATTATGAGCGGTGCTCTGCCACCACCGCCGTCTGTTGTTGATTCTGCAGGATTAATTTCTGCGGCGAGTCTTATGTCAATGTGAAGGCTGGACGGCATTGTACGACCATTCATCTGAAAGAGTAACGCCTCACCAGTTCTCTGCAATTGATTTTATTCGACCAGGTGTCTTCGTTCCCTTCGTATCTCTGTTTTTGTTGGCCAGAATGCATTGGCTTTTGTGATGTTTCTTCGTCACCCATCATTGGAGTTTAATTATAGCTAATATTTTTGATTATGCTCAAGAAATATGTTTATTAGTTTGATGCTTAAAAACTAATTTTTTGACTGTTGTGACACTGGTGCGAATGTGGAAGACAATCATAAGGTGTTGCGGATTATCAAACATGTTGTCATGATCCAGAGTATTCAATTATTTTTGTCTGTTTAATTAATTGGTCCTACATGTAGTTTATCAATTTAAGATATTAGCATCATCTACTTGCACTTGATGCTCTATTCTGAGCTCCATTATCTCTTAAAACCATAACTTCATTCTGGTCATTGAATTATTTGGAATAGCCTGCTAGTATCCATGCACTAAATCCACCTTTTATAAGATTAGAATTGTTTGATGAGTTTAGTTAAATGACATAATTTATTATGGACGAGGGTTAATTATTTTTCAATGCTCTATTTAATAAATTGCCCTATTTTGCGTAGCATAAACAAAAAAATTATTGAGAATAACAAAGATATAATATGTAGTCACTATGTCATGATTTCGCTGGTTCCCATGAGATTACCATCAACCACAATTGTTATAATTCTACAGTTGGAATATTGTTGATTTGTATTTTAGACATTTTCAAATGCCTGGTGCATAATTATTGTTGCATTTCCATCTGACTTGGTCTGGGTGAAATCATGTGAATTCTGAAGGTTGCATTTGAATCTTAATATTGCTAAGAGCCTCTCCAACCCAACTGCAAAACTAGCTGTAAACTCCAATTTGGAGTTTTTTCACCTCCAACCCAAACCCAAACCCATACCCAATTTGAGTTTTTCATCCCTCTCACCTCAAATATGAGGTGTTACTGTTGATACTGCAATTTTTTTTTTAAATTTTCATTCTAGTCCTTTTACTTGTTGATTTTTTCTTTTCTAGACTTTCATTTTCTTGTTCTTTTAAAATTTCCATTTTGTTGTTCTTTTAAAATTTGCATTTTCTAGTCTTTTTAAAATTTTCATTTTGTTTGTTATTTTTTGCTATTTTGTCTCGTTTTTTTTGTTGTCAAAATTTTTTTTTTTTACAATTTTTCCTTTTCGCCTTTTTGTTGTTCTTTTTTTCCTTTCAATTTTTTCTTTTCTTTTTTAATTAAATAGATATTAAAATAATAATTACACGATTAAAAATGTAGAATGCAAATAGATATCAACTATCATACAACAATTAAAAGTACATGAAAAGTTATTACAATGCAAATTAAGAAAATACATAAAAACTTATCATTGAATTGTTATCTTATTTAATTTTTATTATTAAAATAAATATTAAATTATAATTATATAGTAATAATATTTTATATTCATTAATGATTAATCATATTATAATAACTTATTTCATTGAATTTAATAAAGGGATCGAATTGTAAATTTGATAAATATATTGGTAGTATTTGAAAAGTTTAAAAAATTAAAAAAAGAAAAAATATGCTGAGAATATTCTTTTGGGTTTGAGTTTGGTGTTTTGGGATGGAGATAAATTACTGTTTGATTGGATATTTACTGTATTTTGGGTTTGAGTTTGGTGTTTCGGGTTGGAGATGGCCTAAGTTAATGCAAAATGGAGACTAGGTGTTAGTTGAATTACCTCTGGGAGATGTTACTCATTTTGTTGTATCATCTTGTTTATTCTTGTTTGGTGTCGTATGCTTTTGTTGATATGCTAACTTGACGTTTGTTGAGGATCTTTACTCCACTTTTGAACCTGTTACTATGGATGAACTTGCTAGCTGCTGCGGACTTTGGCCTTGTGAACCTGATTTGTCGGGTTATACTCGGTCGAACTTAAATTTTAATTGTTGTGTTTTACTTCTAGCACAATATCTGCTCGATCTTCTGTATGAGAAGGGGGCTGAGTTACCTTGCTGCATTCTACACCTATTGTGTGCTCGATTTCTTTTCTTTTTTTGCTTGTTTTGTTCTTTATTTGTTTAAAGCCCATGCAGACAATTGAAATGACATATCTGATTGCAAGGATTCTTTGGTAGTGAATCCACTGGCTCGTCAGAAGTCAAATATAGAAGCATATTCTAAAGAAATCAGAAGGAGCTGAGACAACCTCCGATCAGTCCAACCCAAGAACGACCTGCGAAAGTACGCACCCAAAATCAAAATCTTAAATAAATCACGCATCCAAGAAAGGAAAAAGAGTAAAAAAAACTAAAATTATGGTCCTGTTCGAGCATCAACGTGCCCTTCGAATGCAAGGCTACAATGACTAGGGGCTACCCAGGAAAGTGAAATAAAAACTCAAATAAAGGGTAACTTCTTCAAAATACGCCAAATGATATCACACCAGGATTTAATTACGGACGAGCCACTACAAAGGCGGCAAAACCCAAACCCACAAGTTTTGTGGTCGATACTAATCACACTTGGGGCTTGCTGTCGACCAACAGTCCGTTTCGCCATCGACCCGATTACTGAAGGCATAGGCTAATGTTTGTAGCCGCGGGACGAACTCTGATGCGATCAACGGGAACGTGCTGCTTACTCAGGGAACCCACGAGTGCCCTGAAATCCACCAGAATTCGCCCCGCAAGTGCTCCCCGGAGCCTAGACAGAGTGCATGCATGAGAGTAACGCTCCAAGTAAGGGAAAATTCCCCGGAATGATTCTAACTCACGTGGACTCCGGATCCACGGGGCGGCATCCCGATGCCACCCGACATGGTCATACGCTTGCGTTCCCAAAGAATCATTGTACTGACTCGGAGTAATATCCCAGTTACTCCCTATAGGAGCTGCACTCCCCGGAGGCACCTCCTGGGCCCTGAGGATAGTCTCTCGGACGCCTCAAAACTTCGCACTCTGCAACTTATTCGGACTGAAAGTTTTGATTTCAGTATCCACCTGTGATAGACCCAGGAATCAAAAGGGACTATTGTTGGGGCCAAGCCCCAGAGGTCCAAGTCCGCTAAGCTCGACGACCCAAACAATCGTGGGCCTAAAAGTCACAAGCCCGTTCCGAATAGAAAAGACTCAGAATCGCCTAAGAGAAGAGATCGATGCCGACCCTTAGAGATCCTCGATATCATTCATTTTTGCGAGTCGGTGTCGAGGAGGATAAGATCCCTCAAGAAGACTCAGTCAAATAACTGATTGGAGAGAAATTCGCCCTTATCCCCAACTTTAGGGAATAAGTTTGATATCTGGCAAATAAATAGGGGATTATCTGTATTTTTAGGGGGAGAGGGTTTTTTTAACTCTTTTTTTGTATTATGTATAATTTCTTCATTTTCTGTACAAATCCATGTCTCCTTTTCATCGAAAAAAGTCGAACCTCAACATCATTAATGCCCTTACTATGCAATTATAATTAGGTCGCCAATGCAACTTTTTTAATTTTGGGTAGAAATTGATCTTAACCGTCCAAAAGCCTAATTAGATGAACTAGATTCATTCTCTTCTCCCATCTAAGGGACCACTTGTGAAATTGACACACCCATATATATATATATATATATAGAGAGTAGTGATCATACAATAATAGCTTTACCCATGCTAAATGAGAAAGAATCTGGATCCATTATTTTGCTAAACCAATGGTTGTGATAATTCAGGATATATTGAATAAATAAGGTAATTAGGATATCTTAGTAATTTAGCCTTTAAGTTTGAATAACCGTCTTCAATATGTTTAGATCTAAATATTCTCTCTCCTAATTTTCTCTTTCCTCCCATTATAATCAAACGATTATATCTTTCTCGATTCAAATCTATTTTTTATGAATCATATATCAAATTAAACGTATTTTTACAACGATTCATATGATATCCATATTGAATATGTTAAATTTAGAAGATTCGCAGGAAAATCATGATTTTATATTTAGCTGGTATATGTTCTTAATTATATTTACGTTCAGGATAAAAAATGCATCAATTACGCATAAAAAATGTTCCCAAATATCTGAATTTTTTTTGCATCAAATGATGCATTCTTAACTTGAATAAGATGCATTTTTCTTATAAAGTATATGCATTTTTGTATTCATATTGAGTGCATTTTTTGCATTGATTATATGCCGCAGTTTTATGCCAAAAATATTGCATTTTTTTACATCGAATGCATGCATATTATGCTTTATGAACTGCACGAAATAAAATTTTTTGAATATATATTTTTCACATTTTTACCCTTTTATGCATTGAGTATGTGCAAAAGTTGCATCGAAAATTGGACGGGATTTGTTTAATCTGAGCCGTCGATTGCAATATTTAATAGCTGATATTTTTTCGCATTTGGCATGGGAAATCCTATTATCACCTAATCACTACCTGATAACTCTCATAAAGAGTTATCTTTTGATCTCTTCTTATGAACTTTAGATGTTGTTTTGAATAAGATGCCTAGTAATCAAAGTCCTTTTTGCTTGTTTTTGCTTATTTGTAAATAGATCATGGTATTTTAACTTACGCAAGTTTTAATAAGTTTTTGCAAGCTTTTGGTGAAGTTTTGATCAGGTTCGGAATGCTAGAGCTTCTTTGCCGCATGTTGTTAGAGGATATGCTCGAGCATGGAAGATGCATGAATAGAAGAAAGAAGACTTTCTCTCTCCGGGACCATTTGGAGACAAGGATAAAGGTCCTTTTTGATATTGTCTGCTGGGGGGGACAGGTGTCGCAAAAGGGGGCCGAACTTTTGTCTGGATGAAATAGTGACATCCTCACACGTGGAAGCATCCTGGAGGAAAGTGAGGAGATCAACGGCTTTGGAAAAGTAATGCAAAAATATCAACAAAGAAGAAGCACTTTTTGTAGAGAATCGGATAACACCCGTGGAGACACACACAAACGGAGGGAGTGGACGGTGATTGGAAAAACCAGCTTGGGGAGGAAGTAATCGGAGTAAGAAGGATCATCGTCTATAGTTTGTTTTAGAATTTTGAGTTGCATTTTGATGATGAATGATCTTATATTTTCATTTCTTTCTTTTTCAAGTATGAGCTAACTCTATTTAGCACTTGGGTTGTGGAACAAAACATTATTGCTTGATTATATTTTAGAATCATGTTTCGTATGACTGAACTTATCTTCGATCTTGTTTTCAATCATTTCTTGAGCACAATAGTGGAAAGAAATCCATCACCTATAGAGACCGAAAGGTAAAATAGGCCAAGAGGATCTTAGATAATTGTGTTAATTCCATAGACATATGAGATAACACAGCTTAATAGAACTGGGTTTGATCACTTCATCATTCAATCACTGAGGCACACATAGGCATATGAATCCCGGTGAGGGAGTGTAGATCTAGTAGGACGACAATTCGCTAGGCAGGATTAGGAAAAGTTCTAAGGTTCAGGAGAATGCGAGACATAAACTCTAACATATAGAATAGTAGTGGTGAATTGTATTCCATAACCCAAGTGTGCTTCCTATTATTAGTGATATCCATTTCTAACATTTATGTTTATTTTGTGGAACGAGGAAATATTACTAATCTTAGTTTTATTTGGAATTATAGTTTATGCATATTTATGTTTTGACTAGAAGTTAGACAAAAACATCCTTCCAATTACAAGCAATTCCTAGTGCACGATTTAGAAACTCACTCCATTGGGTTCGATATCTGGTCTCACTTGACTGTATTACTTGTGAATTGTGTATACTTGCACATTGGTTCTGTAGTAACACTATACCACACAACAAGTTTTTGGCGCAATTGTCGGGGAGTGATTAAATTTAAATCTGAATGCTTTTGAATTACTTGAGTATTATAGTATATTATATGACCTGACTGATTTTGGAAACTAATCATTTTCTCAATGCAGGAGGGTCAGTAGTTTATGAGTGAAAAGATTGTGAGAGAACTATTCCCATTTGATCCAGAAATTGAGAGGACCTTCAGAAGAAACAGGAGAAAGCTGAAAGTTAATAAGATGGCTGAAGAGAATTCGGAGAGGAATATTGATGAGAAGGACAGGATTATCAGAACATTCATGGCACCAAGATTCACTGATTTTGATCCAGGGTTAGTGAGACCTGAGGTTCAGGCACAACACTTTGAGCTGAAGCTAGTTATGTTCCAAATGTTACAAAGTTTGGTGCAGTTCAGTGGTCAAGCCACAGAGGATCCACATCTGCACTTAAGATCATTTTTGGAGATCTGTGATAATTTTAAACTACGGGGAGTAACACCCGAGACTAGGGGTGCTCATGAGCCGAGCCGAGCCGAGCTTGGCCAAGCTCGAGCTCGAGCTCGACTCAAAAGATTGAAGCTCGAGCTCGAGCTCGACTCGCCCGAGCTTGGATTTTTTGGGCTCGAGCTCGGCTCGATAGAAAGCTCGTGAAGCTCGAAACTCGACTCGAGCTCGAATCAGAGACGCAGCGATGGCGGACGAAATCAGAGCAGTGGCGGAGAGAATAAGAGCGTCTGAGCGATGGCTGCGGCGGTGGAGAGAATCAAAGCAGCAGCAAGGCACATCGCCGGAGGGAAGCGGTGGGAAGAATCAAAGCAACAGCAGCCAGCAGGGCACGACGCCGGAGGGAAGCGGTGGGAAGAATCAAAGCAGCAGCAGCCAGCAGGGCACGGCGTCGGAGGGAAGCGGTGGAAAGAATCAAAGTAGCAGCAGCAGGGCACGGCGCCGGAGGGAAGCGGAGGGGCACGATGCCGGAGGGAAGCGGTGGAAAGAATCAAAGCAGCAGCAAGAAACGGCGCAGGAGGGAAGAGAGGCACGTTATGAATTTGGAGAAAAAATTAAGTGGGGTAGGGTTTTGGTTATATATTTATATAAGGGGGTAAATTGTAAATAAATATAACATTAAGGGTGATTTTGTAAATTAATAACTTAGGCTCGTTTAGGCTCGCGAGCCTATCGAGCCTTGTATTATTAAGCTCGAGCTCGAGCTCGATGATTACTCGAGTAGCTCGAGCTCGAGCTCGACTAATCTCGAGTCGATTTCGAGTTTCTTTCGAGTCGATCCCGAGTATCTCGCGAGCCGGCTCGGCTCATGAACACCCCTACCCGAGACATTGAGGATGCACCTATTCCCTTTCTCCTTAAGAGACAGTGCTAAGACTTGGCTCACAAATTTGACACCAGGATCGGTGACAACCTGGAATGAGTTAGCTGAGACTTTCTTGATGAAGTACTTTCCTCCTACCAGGAATGCCAGGTGTAGAAATGCAATTATGTCCTTTAAACAGGAATGTGATGAATCGGTTAGTGAGGCATGAGAAAGGTATAAAGAATTACTAAGAAGGTGTCCAAATCGTGGGATACCCTAGGGTATTCAGATAGAGATTTTCTACAATGGATTACTTGGAAACTCCAGGATGATGATCGATGCCACTGCAGGGGGAGCTCTGTTGGACAAAACATACAATGAGGCATGTGAAATTTTGGATAAGGTGGCTGCAAACAACTATCTGTGGGCTAATTCTAGAGCAGCTGCCATTACCACTCCAAAGGTTGCAGGGATTCTGGAAGTTGATCCCATGAAGGCTCTCACTGCACAGATGGAAGCTCTGGGAGCAACCATGAAGAACATTGAGAAAAATACCAGTCAAGCTATGGTTTCCTCAATGCCAACTGAAACTGCAATAGTTGTGAGTTGTATTTATTGTGGGGAAGGCCATCAGTTTGAGGAATGCCCTTCAAATCCAGCATCTGTGTGTTACATGGGGAATAGACATCAGCAGTAACAGGGGAATAACAACCCATATTCAAACACTTACAATACAAGGTGGAGGAACCATCCTAATTTCTCATGGTCTGGGCAAGGAAATCAGAATGCTGGAGCACGGGACCAACATAATAACTTTAACAAAGGAGGATATAACCAACAACAGTATAACCAGCAGCAGAACAATCAACAGCAGAGTGGTCAGCAGCAAAGTTTGGAGGCACCACCTCAGAAACCTGAGAAATCCATGGAAGAAATGATGAAGGAATTCATGGCCAAAAATGAAGTGAGACTGAAAAGCCAGGATGCTTTGATACAGAGTCAAGCTTCTTCATTGAGAAATCTTGAAGTTCAAATGGGACAGCTAGCCAATGATATCAGGAATAGACCACAGGGGAGTTTACCTAGTAACACAGAGAACCCAAGAGGGGGAAATGAGCAGTGCAAAGTGGTAACCTTGAGAAGTGGGAAGCAGATTGATGAGAGACCAGCTGAGGCATAGCAGAAAGAGGTGGAGTTATCTGAAAAAGAGGTTCAGATTGGAACTAAAACACAGAGAGAAGGAAAAGCTCCTATTAAAGAAGCTTATCCAGTGATCAATGAGGAGTTGGTAAACCAAGAAAAGTCTGTTGAAGCTCCTGAGGGAAATGTACTTAACAGCAAAAGGAAATCGGTGGAAGATGACTACAATCTACCTCAACCACCATTCCCTGTCAGATTTAAAAAGCAGAAAGAAGGGGAGCAATTCAAGAAGTTCCTGGACATGCTCAAGAAAATCCACATCAATGTACCTCTAGTGGAGGCTCCGGAACAAATGCCAACTTATGTAAAATCTTTGAAGGACATTCTGACTAAAAAGAAAAGGCTAAAGGAGTTTGAGACTGTGTCCCTATTTGAAGAAGTCAGTGGACCCTTGAGGAGGCAATTTCCAGCAAAACTAAAGGATCCAGGGAGTTTTAACTGTTCAATTGGCGGAAGAGATGTGGGAAGAGCACTATGCGATCTGGGAGCCAGTGTGAACTTAATGCCACTTTCAATTTTTAAGAAGCTGGGTATAGGTGGAGCAAGACCAACAATCATTACTTTGCAGCTTGCAGATAGATCAACTGTTCATCCCGAGGGAAAGATTGAAGATGTATTGGTCAGAGTAGATAAGTTTATCTTTCCCGCAGATTTTATCATCCTAGATTATGAAGCTGACAGAGAGGTACCCATTATTCTGGGAAGACCCTTTTTAGCCACAGGGAGAACACTGATTGATGTGGAAAAAGGGGTGATCGCTGATCATGAGAGTTCATGAAGAGCAGGATACTTTTAACCTGTACAATACCATGAAGTTACCGGATGAATCAGAAGACTGCTTCACCATTGGAATATTAGAGTCAGTAATAACGGAGCATGTGGAAGAACTGCAACATGAAGAATGTGAAAATGAGTACATATCTGGTGAAAATGCTGTAGCATGGGTAGAGCATGGTGCAATGTTTGGGGGGGGGGGTACAAATCTAATTTCGAATCACTGGATCTTATGAATAGGGAACAAAAGGAGCCGAAGACTTCTCTTGAAGAACCCCCTGAATTGGTACTTAAGCCTTTACCAAATCACTTGAAATATGTGTACTTGGGGGAAGCAGACACTCTAGTTGTGTTAATTGCTTCTAATTTGAAAGATGAGAATGGACAGAAGCTGATGCACATGCTTAAGAATCACAAACGAGCAATTGGGTGGACTATATCAGATATTAAGGGAATCAGCCCTACAATTTGCATGCATAAGATATTGCTGGAAGATGGAAGCAAGAATTCAATGCAGCCACAAAGAAGGCTCAACCCTAACATGAAGGAGGTTGTGAAGAATGATATAATTAAATGGTTGGATGCAGGGATTATTTTTCCTATATCAGACAGTTCATGGGTGAGTCCAGTGCAGTGTGTACCTAAGAAAGGAGGAGTCACTGTGGTACAGAACGAGAAGAATGAGATGATAGCTACGAGGACAGTTTCTGGGTGGAGGATTTGCATAGTCTATAGGAAGCTGAATGATGCCACCAGAAAGGATCACTTTCCACTGCTTAGATGCTAGACAGATTGGCTGGTAAGGACTACTACTGCTTTTTGGATGGATATTCTGGGTACCATCAGATAGCAATATCCCCAGAACATCAGTGTTTGACTACATTCACTTGCCCTCATTAGATGGATACTTCTCCTGCAAGAATTTGATTTGGAAATCAAAGATAGAAAAGGAACAGAGAATCAAGTTGCTGATCATTTGTCAAGATTGGAAAATCCATTTGGAGTGGATGACACAACACAGATTAATGATGCTTTTCCAGATGAGCAGCTTATGGCATGCAAGGAAGATGCACTCTGGTTTGCAGACATTGCAAATTATGTTGCTACAGGCTGAAAACCCTATGATTTGCATGGACAACAGTTGAAGAGGTTTCTACATGATGCAAAGTTCTATTATTGGGATGATCCAACTCTGTATAGGTTGGGCCCTGATCTGATTTTCAGAAGGCGTGTCCCAAATTATAAGATCCCAGATATTTTGAATGAATGTCATGCTTCAGCATATGGAGGGCATTTTGGGGGACAGAGAACAACAGCTAAGGTGTTGCAGTCAGGGTTCTACTGGCCAGGGATCTTCAAAGATGCTTTTGAGTTTGTGAAGAACTGTGACATATGCCAATTTGTGGTAAATAATGTAACATTGAAACCTTAAATAATGTTCCAATTTGTCTATTTTTCCGCACACATCATGTACTTGTATGAAGGACCAAATAAACTGAGAGAAAAATACGTAACACGATTCATAATGTACCTTTTAATTGACAGATAATGTACGAATAATACCACGGATGATGTACCATTAAGAAAATAATAATGATACAATATTTTTAAATATAATATTACATTATCCTTTGTATTATATTATATTATTTAGTTTTAACCATTGCATTATTTAGTTTTAGCACAAATATATTATTCCGAACATATGTAATAGAGATTTCGTTTGAAAGATAATTAAATTATCTTTAATTTGATATATTATACGTGAAAGAATAATTTAAATTGAGTGAGTTATGATTATTTAAAGTTTTATAGAAATTTTAGAGGAGAGAGAAAAGTACAATTTTAATGGATGTGGTCCTGCACGTAATTACAAACTTTGGACATCAAAATTACTATTATACTCAAATAATGTAGCAAATTCCATTACATAATGCACCAAAAATCTTTCTTTTTCAAATTGAATCTTGATCGCCAAATTCTAATCTAATGGTTGAATTTTGGCCTCATATAACATATGGGGTATGGGTAACCATATAATGCAATGCTATATACATATATAGGGTTCGTTTCACATAATAAAATTTCTTAGATTAAAAAAAAGAATGAATCTTATCCATTAAATGTATTGAAATGAACAGTTGAGATTAATTGGTAGGTTTTAAATTATATTTATTAATTTCATCAAAAAATAGTTAATTACTAAAATTAAGGTTATTTTCATCAACCTCTCCATGTGTAGTTATTTAATTATTTTCTATAATTTTATTATCTTTCAAATGAAATCCATATTGAATATATTTAGATTAAGAAAAATACATCAAGAAATATTTGTATAAAAAATTTAAATATGGAGTAATAAAAATTAATATATCAAGCAATAAAACATAAAGTGTCAAACAATAAAAAACGAATAGATATATATTAAATTACTATAAGAAGTTGATTTATTTTAGCAATCGAAGTATATTAAAAATATTAATGGTGGCTTAAACAAGCATTAATAATTATCTGTTTAAACATAAAATATAATGTACCAAGTAATAAAATAATAAATCAACTTAAAATGATATCTGCGATATTCGTTATCAACAAAATAGTATCTATTAAGCAGTAGTATATACAATATAGAGCAATAAGCAATAGTAAATCAAGCAATGTATAAAACTAAACCAAGTAGTAAATTAACATACATTAAGCAATACAATATACAATACAAAGCTATAAGCTGTAATGAATAAAAGTTGAACATGCAACAAAATTGAGTATATCTAGCAATAAGACATACACATTCAAGCAACAAGACATATTGATTAAATGAATTGACGAAAATAATGTATTAATTATAAATATCAAGCAATAAGTTATAAGGTATTAAACGATTAATAATATGTAACAAACAACAAGACATTCGTCATATTTATTGCTTAATGCATTCAATTGCATGCTTGATATATTTATATATATTACTTAATCAAATAATAAAATAAAAAAAATCAAATGATGAAATATAGGATATTAAAAAATATTTACAAAAAAGGCTAATAATTAAAAAAAATGAAGAAAACTTAAATAAGAGAAAAATGCATAAAAATAGATAGAAACTATAACTACCATAAATAATTGGACGAAAATATCCTTTAACTGTATCTTTTAAAAAATTAAAATTCAAATATTACAACAAATTACAACCACTCATTTTATTTAATCTAATGGAAAAGATTCATTCTCATTTTTAATATTCATATTTATTATTATTTGATCCATTCGATATATATATATATATATATATATATATAACTTCATTGTATTTTTACTATTTATAAAATATTATTGTTATTTAACAATTTCAATTATATAAAGTCGCTACATATTTTTTGGATGGAGGAAAATATGTTTTTTGGCAAAGTTTCGTATGAAACGGTCCCATCATTTTTAATTGTGAAACGGACTTAATTCTACCCATAAATTATAATCGGATCTTTTATTTCATAAACCGGATCTTGGCCTTCATAAATTAATATTGTACATTCTCCAGCCCCGCCCGTCCTCCACCTCTTGCGACACCACCGCCATCTTCTCCACCGCCGTCGACACTCCGCCACTGTCCTCCGAAACCGATTCGGACTTAAGGAGCCTCAGGGCTGTCCAAGGCTTTGGGAGGCTCGGCGGTGAGAGCGTGGCAGTGGAGAAAGACTCTGACGACTCTTAAATATGCTTCCATCGCCATGCTGTCTGGGGAAAGAGTTGTACACCAAAGACGATTTCAAAGAGCTGCTCAAATGATTCGTTGGTGGTCACGGGTGGCACATTATAGGATGATGTGTGGATGCCGCAGAGAAGCTAGGGAGATAACGGAGCTGCCGAATTTGTGAGATGGATTCTAGTTAATTGTAATGCCTCTAACTCTAATTGCACTTTTTGTTTGTAGGATAGTGGAGGGAATTGATGTTGTGATTTTCCCTCTTCCAATACTCGCATACACAACACTTGAATCTCTTGGGGAGGTGAGTTGGACTTTAGTTATTTTCCTCTTTGAATGGTCTTCATAGCTCGTTATTGCTCCTTTGACTTCTGGTTCAGAATTTCATGAATCGAAGTATTTGGACGAGAGTTAGTTTGTTGTGCCCGCCAGGTGTTCGACGTAATGCTTGTTAGAAAACTGAAACTGTGAGCTCTACGACTTTGTTTGCTATGGTTGTTCTTCATCTGTTTTGCCCTTGTCTGTTTGTCCAGGTTCTCCAGATTTTGTTTAAGAACAATATGAAGCCGTAAATTTTACGCGTTTGATCATTCTGCATCCACGCTGGTGGGAGAGCTATGATAGATGAGCTGGAGAAGAATTTGCAGCTGGTGCCCTCCATGTAGAAGCTTCAAGTATGACTCTCCATCGGTTTGGCAACACATCTTGGAGGCGGCGAGGAAACAGAGTATGGCTGGTAGTTTCATTCTTGCTGAAGTGAATATAGCAATCCAAACTGATGACAAGTTATGCAGAAACTGATCTTTAGTTTGTTGCATGTGTGGATTTATCCCAGTCGAGGCTAATCTGTTAAAGCACCATGTACCAACAACCAGCATTTGCTCTTTGTGCAGACAGCAGATTGCCACTACGGAGCATTGTTTTTTCTTCTGCAAAATGACTAAAACCATCTGGGAGAAGAGTCGCTTTTGTAGTGCAATTAGGGGATGCAAGCACCAAGGGTTTAACAGAATCGGAGAGTATATTTCTCATCACTTCTCAAAAGCTGACTATGAAATTTGGGTGATCCTTTTGTGGAGGACCTGGACACTTGCTTGCAAATTTAAACATGGGACCGAGATGGAAATGGAGTCGCCCACAGAAGAACAAAGTGTGATCCATTGGCAAAATTTTCAAGATGCATCAGAGAGCTGGAGAAGGGACCACTTGAGAGGGATGCAATTCGGAGACCGACAGTGGAAGGCTCCAAACACCGGAGAATTTCGGGTTGATGTTGATGCAATGTTTAACACTACGACTAACAGGTACGGGGTGAGAATTATTGTTAGAGACAGTGGAAAACAAATCATTGCAGCTTTGGCGTGTCCAATCTCACATCCAGGATCAGCGTTAAGAGGTGAAATTCTTGCAATGTGCTATGGAATTACATTTTGTTTTGAGCAAAAAATTCTCCCAATTATGATCTTCACGGACTCCATTAATGCTGCTCAAGTCATGAGGGATAAGGAAGATGAGGAAGACATGATCCCTACAGCTGTGAAACGCCGAATTCATTCAGGGGAGGGAAGAAACATTTTAGGAATTTCTCATGCTTTTAGGAGTGCTATTCGGGCTGCTCACCAAGTAGCACAATTCTCTAGCTGCTTCTCACACGAGATGATTTGGAAATCGAATTTTCCAGATTGGTTGATTGATGTAACTAAACTTGATTATGATTAATATATAAGCACTGCTTTCCTTTTCAAAAAAAAGTTTGTTGCATGTGTTAATGTGCATGAATCTTTCCCAGGCTTTTTGACTGTTAGCAAATTCAAGATTTTGTTTATTATATACTTGCTATAACAAATATTTCACTTCTTGATAGTTGGCATTTAACATTTTCAGACATTTATTTAATGTGGTGGTCCTGCTTAAATTTATGTGTACATTATTTTAAGGTGAAGCAAGGGTTCATGCCTGTTTATGTTGTTTGGCTGATAATTTTGAAAGTATTGCAATTGGTGGAGTTATGGAAGGACAAAACTTTTCAAGCAATTTACAATCTAATTAATGAATGGTCTAAACTGTCTAGAGTTGCTAATTATTTTAAAATGATGTATTTTTTTTATTGTAAATAGTGTATTTATTTATTGTAAATGATGGTATTTTTTTAAATGATATATTATTTTTTGTAACATTCTATTACTTTACTTTAACTAATATAAATCATTTATTTTCTATTCACCATTTTTTGCTAAGTGAACTCTTATGCTTTGGATTACTACACCTTTTTTAAATGATGTATTCTTTTAATATAAAAGATGCAATCAGTTTGTTATTAATTTATATTCTATATTTTTGTGCTAAATTTATGGTTTTTTGTTATAATATAATTATTATTTTACTTTAAATGATTTTTTACAGTAAACGTTATATTTTTTGTTTCAACAATTATGTTTTTTTTTAATAATATATTATTTTACAATAATTGATGCATTCATTTTTTTAATATTTTCAATTTTAAAACTTTTTTGCTAAATTAACATTTTTTTTATCGAAATGATGTATTCAATATATATGATGTACTCTTTTGTTCATAAATAATACATACATGTTTTCAATAATGATTATCTCATTTTGTTCTTACATGTCGAATTCAATTACTTTAAATGATGAAATTTATTTATTATTAATATAAATAATGTATTATTTTGTTCGTAAACAATATTATTCCTTTTTTAAACAATGATTATTTCTTTTTGTTCTTAAATGATGAATCTATTTACTTTAAATGATATAAATTATTTTTTTAATGATTTCTATTCGGAAATTTGTGTGCTAAATCTATGATTTTTTTATTTTAAAATGATGTGTTTTTTTATTTCAATTAATGTATTCATTTATTGTGATTATTATATTATTTTTTCAGCAATTATGTTATTTTATCATCAAATGATGTATTCATTTAGTTTAAATGATGTAATTTATTTATTTTTATTTTTATTTTTATTTTTAAGTTTTTGATTGAAAGTTATTTTTTTAAATAATGTATTTTTTTTTACTATAAATGAACTATTTTATTTTATTAAATGATGTAAATGATTCAAATGATGAATTTTCTCGTGCTATGATTTTTCTTAATTTAAAATGATTTATTCGATTACTGTAAATGATACACTCCTTTGTTTTTGTTTTAATCATTTATTGTACATAATATAATTTTTTTTAATGATTTTTGTTCAAAATAATTTTGTGCAAAATTTATAATTTTTATTTATTTTAAAATGATGTATTTTTTTACTGTAAAAGATGTATTCTTTTATTTAGAATAATCTATTCCTTTTTTCAATAATTAAATGACGTATTTTTTTTACTATAAATAATATAATATGTTTATTCAAAAATGTTTCGGCTAAATTTATGATTCAGGAAAAAGAATTATCACCCTTAACTAAAATAAAATACATTAAAATTGAAGAAAAGCTAGATCGCAACCTTACGACTTCGAAATATACCTAAAAAACAACCGGACAAATTCATAAAATCAATCAAATAAAAAAGTTCAAACTATCCTAATTTAGGCATTTTGTCGAACAGTTTGAGGGCGCAATTCAGTATAACAACCAAACAGGTTGTGGAGGCGTCGGAGTAAAGCTTGTTAGCTCATAACTACCTTAATCGTCGCAATCCTTGCATTGCTCGGCACATCCTCGACACCAATTGAACTCTGTCTTCTCTTCCACCTCCGCTGTTGCCTCAGCTGCTGCCGGAGCCGCACCTACCACAGCCACGGGGGAACGTGATTATTTTGGTGTACAGAAAGTAGCGGACAGCGGAAAGGCCGACGAGGACGAAGAAGGAAAGGCGAAGGTGGAGGGGAGAATTCGGCCAACCTCTTTCACGGCTGCGACAACGCTGTTTTGTGGATGAAAGAATTGTTTTGTTCGAAAATAAGAAATGAGATTTAGGCTTTCCCATTGATTTATTCATCTGGGATCAACTTACAGTAATATGGATCTCACAAAGATCCATCTCACACTATTTTTGGGTGAGACGGTCTCTAACAAGACCAACTCATGTTTTTTTCTTATAAAATTCTTTTAAGATTCGTTAGTAAGTAGATAGACGTTTGGACAGATTTTAGGCAGCATTAAGCTGTTAATCTGTTTTACTTCAGTTACATTCCAAATAAACAAGCAAATAAGCAATACATAATTTTTGTATAACTATATATATTACAACTATTTCATTTCATATACGATAAGTATATTTAAAACTATTCTAGCTAGTTCTAGAAACTCAAAAAGAAATTCTCCTAAATAATTAAAAAGCATACAACTCCCATAAATTGTTTACATTCTAACATATCACATGTCAGAATCTCACTACTTTAGCATAGAATCTGCTCGTTTAGATTAACCATTGGTGCTATCGAAGCCCAAACTCGTGTTGCTGGTACCCTCAAAACTAGTGAAGCTATTGAATCCATAATCACCAAGCTCATCTGATTTCTCATCTTCTGCATTCAGTTTATGATGTGTTTCAACATGTCTGCGTTTTTCATCTCCAAATCTCAATGCTTCAAGCTCCATTTCTACTTCCTTCATGCATGGTCTCTCCTCTCCTCTAACATTCAGACATCTCTTTGCCAACACAGCAACTTTCATCACCACATCCTTATCACCCTCTCTCGCAACATTCTCTTCAAGTATTTGAAACAGCAACTCTTCCTTCTCCACCACTGTCAGAAAAAAGTTGGCCAAGCTCCTCTCCTCCTCCGGCCTATCGCTGCACACTGCCTTCCTTCCTGTCAAAAGCTCGACAAGAACTACTCCGAAGCTATAGACGTCGCTCTTTTCAGTCAGCTGGCTTGTCTGCATGTATTCAGGATCCAAGTACCCGAAGGTTCCCTGCACCAAAGTAGTTATCTCCAAGTGGTCCAAGGGGAACAATCTTGAAGCCCCGAAATCGGACACTTTAGCAGTTAAATCATGATCTAAAAGAATGTTTGAGGACTTGACGTCTCTGTGTATAATGGGAGTGGAAGCTTCAAAGTGTAGATACGAGAGCACGCCTGCAGTCTCTGCTGCTATCTTCAGACGCGTAGCCCATGAAAGGCTACGCGCCTTGGCCTTATTGTGTATGTGTTCGTAGAGAGTGCCGTTGCTGACGAACTCGTACACCAGTAGAGGAAACTTTGTCTCCAGACAGCAGCCTAGGAGCTTGACCACGCTCCTGTGGTTGATTTGGGACAGGACAATAACCTCGTTGGCGAATTGGTCGGCTTGTTTTGGAACTTCTTTGGACTTCTTTATGGCGACCACTCTGTTATCTGGCAATGAGCCTTTGTATACAGTGCCAAAGCCTCCTTGGCCGATGATTTTGCTGCTGTTGAAGTTGTTGGTCGCCTCCTTTAGCTCTGTTTCGCTGAAAATGATTGTTGTATTAGATGATGATGATAATCCCTCTTTTCCACGGAGTTTTTCTTGGAGCAGTATGCCGCCGTTTTGGCGAAAATAACGTTGTCTCATCTTGAGCAGCCTTCTTCGTTGAAGCAGTATGTATATCCAGCAAGCAGATACTAGGAGAATGATGATCCCGATTGAAATTTCTGTTTGCAAACATTGCGTTAGAATTAGATACCATTGAACAAGCATCATGAGATGATGTATAATCAACGATATCACGATTAAGTTTTAATTCGTACGATAATAATGGATACGAACATGACATAACTCGTTAAGCTCTAAACACGAACACAATAATAATCTCACAATAACAATGTGAAACAGTAACGATCCGGCATAATAACAATTCGACACATTGAGATTATCGATCCTACATAAAATTTTTGCAACGATGCGATAACACGACACAAGTCTGCACGATAATAATGGGCACAAACATGATATGATCAGTTAAGCTCTAAACATAAATACGATAACGACCGACACGACAATGATTAAATACGCACGAATTTGTTTAAAAAGAAAGAGGAAAAAAAACCCGAAGGTATACGAACCTGATACAAGCCTGAAAATCAATAAACCCCCTCGAATGCAGCCTTTTCTGCTTTTCTTGCCGTCGCCGTAGTACCCTTTGGGACAACGGCACTCAAAACTCCCTTGTCTGTTGATACAAAGTTTTTCACAGTCGTTTAAATCCGAATTCTTGCATTCATTCACATCTGTATAATAAAGCCATGAAATATGAGCTAGATTGAAATACGATCAAAGATGAATAATAAAACGCACCTTGACAGCCACCATCTAGGTAAGGATTCCCTTCATAACCTCGTGAGCAGTTACAACGGTAACCGAAACCATTTTCGGCCTCATAGCACTCAGAATTCACACTCCGACAAGCGTAAGCAGAAGAGTTGGCCCTACCTTCTCTGCAAGTTTCTCTCCGAATGGTCCAATCCACCACCATGGGAAGCTCCGTCACGTTTCCCAAGCTGGTGATATTTTGTGGGTAGAAAGTAAAAGCATTCTCCTCAACAACAAAAGCATAACCGCAGCGACTAAAATTCATCACATTTTTGTATTTATGGCCGCTCTTCAAAGTTACTTTAACTCTGCTTATGTTCTTGGGGATAGACGTCTGGCAGCACCCCAACCCCGTGCACGTGCCGTTCTCCACATCATCCCTCCCACTGCACGTGGTGATGCACCCCGTCTTGTAAGGCCTGCCGTCGAACCGATCCCCGGCGACGGTGCCGGTCGTGTCGCAGCCGACGACGAAGAATTTGTTGCGGGAGTTGCTCACGGTGAAGTGGCTGTCCTCGGACAGCTGTATCCACGGATTGTTGACGTCGACGACTTGCGTCCCGTTTTGATCGTAGCAGCCTTTGGCTATGTATTGCATGACTGTGATGTGTCCATGGCTGAGTGATATGTTTTTTATATCTATGTTGGAACGGCGCAAGAGCGGTACCCCTCCGCTGCAGTTGATGAAGAAGTCGTCGTTCAGGTAGCAGCCCGGCGCCGTTCCGAAGGGGAATGGGATGCTTACGTTCCCGCATCGATCGGCGCACCCGGGTTTTGCATTTGCTATGGTGGAATTGTTTGCTGATGATGGAGTTGAAACAGCTATTAGAATCACCACTGCTAGCTGAATTGCAACCATCCTCCTCGATGATTCACCAAGCAAGCAGTTTGTTCTAAACAGGGATTTTCGGATATCTAAATGATCAATCATATGATGCTGACTAAAAGCAATCTTATTTATCCTTATTATTTTTTCTTTCTTGACTGACCCATAACTGATAGATAAATCACTGAGTATAATTCACTTCGTAGTTAAGCTTCCACTGAGACGGTGAAATTGTGTTATGAATTAGTGTGAGATTTTCGAGCGGAAGTGGCACAGTGCTCGGTCTAATATTCCAAAAATTTTATTTTTTCATCTTCATTTTTATAGAGCCGTGGAATTAACTATTGTCAATAAATTTTTCTAAAAAAAACTATTGTCGATAAATTTTTGTTGAGTTGGTCTCGTGAGAGACAGTCTCACTATTTTTTATTATGAGACGGACCTTAATACATTATTTCAATAAGTTAAATACATTATTTTATTTTTAAAAATTACATTATTTGCAACAAATAAATACATCATTTGCAAAACAAAAAAAAACACATCATTTCATTAAATTCGTATCACAATAAAAATGGTGAGATATCATTTACAATAAAAAACACATCATTTAATTAAATTCGTCTCACAATAAAAATGATGAGACCACCCGAAAATTTATCATTTTTGTTTAATTAATGATCAATTAATTATAACTAAATTGATTTAATCGATCACTGTGATTTTTATTCAGGTCGAATATTCAGTAAACGACACATTTACGTGAAAAGACAGGTCATGCAGCTCAGCGCTCTTTTTTTTATTAAAGGCACGAAATTATCAACTTTATCAATTATTGCTACTTTTTTATTGACTAGAACTTTTATTTGATAGAATATTTCTATTTTTAAAAAGGTATTTGATCGTATAATCAAATTAATAAGATTATTGCTATAATATTCATAAAAATCTTGTAATAAATATTTTTTTACAAAAAAAGAAAATTAATCGCTTGATTGATAGACCATATGGCCCATGTAGAATCGCGATTATACTCGCACGATGTGCGGGACTGTTTAATTTTATTTATTTGTTTGTTTATTTATACTTATATATATATGTTAATCACTCGTCAGATGTTACCTACAGACCTCATTTGGCGGTGCATTATCTAGACAAGCTAACTACATTATCTAGGCAATATATGGTACATTACGAAGATAATGTAGTACATTATTTGCATTACATTATCTATTACAATTTGTACATTATCTTTCGTAATGTACCATATATAGCCTAGATAATGTAGTTAGTTTTTCTAGATAATGCACCGCCAAATGAGATCTGTAGGTAACATCTGGGGAGTGGTTAACATATGATTACAACTCTCTCTCTCTCTCTCTATATATATATATATATATATATATATATACGGGAGCGTTATAGTATCAACCACCTCCCACATGTGAAATAAGACCAAATCTGGATCTTTGATTTACTTATTTAACGGTTTAGATTTCATTTGATTAAAAAAAAATTTCGCTGCATATGTAGATGAAAAAACTTGCATATAAGGGTAATTAAGTCCATAAGCAATATTTTAATATTCCCACGTCTTTAAGCTTCGAAATTTACGGCGGGTAGTTGTAGCATTAACAACAGGGGATATTTTAACCTACCCAAATTTAAATTTTCACCACAAACCACGCAACTACCATTTTTACAAAATTATAGCAGCCGTTTACTGTGACAACGCGACGATTCCGGCCAAATTGACGCGGAAAACAACGGCAACGGTAAGTACGACAACCTCATAAACGTTCAATGCGTGTTTATAAACATTTATTTTACAGTTTTTGTGTTTTCCTGTTTTGAAAAATTTATGTAAATTTTATTTTACAGAAGAACAGTTCCAGCAAGTATATGAATGATATACTGTTTGTTTATGATAATTTGGAATAGATACAATAGTAACGACTTCGATTTTGCTTAATCTAATTTTTGTTTTTTATGGTTTTTTTTGTGCGTCTAGGACGAAGACTACCTACGCCGGACTCGCGCACAATTGAACGCGACCATCGAACACCGGTGACAATACAGGTATGGGCAAACCGATTTTCAGCTTTAATTTTAAAATTTTCGCGGCAATTATATTTGTTGTCAAAGTACTGCAAATAAAATGTTGATTTATTGTTGAATTTACACAAAATATATGCAGAATTTAGGTCATTCCACTGTTAATAATTATGGCATTCTACTGTCTTTATTTCCGCGAAATTGGGTATAAATTTTGCAAATATTATAACAATTGGTATAATGCCATTATATGCAATATTTATGCAAAAGTAATGCATATTTATATAGATTCAAATGCAATAAAATTGGCGATAAATGAATCTATAATGACAATTGATTTTATAGTAAGGGAAAAGCAGAGTATATACACTAATAATGCAATAATGATAACTTCTTATGCAATAATATTAAGATTACAAAGTTATGCTAAAAAGAACATAATATATATGCACAAATTACATCATTCTTCTGTCAAAATTTAGGGGAATGTACTGTCTTTATTTCCACAAATTTTGGGTTTAAATTTAGAAAATATTAACACATTTGATATGATACAACTATATGCAACATTTTTTCATCTTTTCTGCATAATTATATTGCTTCAACTGTAATAAAATTTGCAATTATTATATCAAAAAATAAGAATTGACATAATGTTAACAGAAATGAAGGAAATATACACTAATAATGCAGTAAATGAGAACTTCTTATGCAACATAATTCACATTAACAATGCATGTTGAAACTTATCAAATATTAATGTAAATTTTAGTTCTTGTATTGTAAATTATAGGGCTTTTTACTGCGATAATTTAGAGCAACCACTACCCTTAATTTCAACAATTCTTTTTCATAATTATTCAAAGTATTATAACAGTATACTTGAAAGAATTATATGCAATTTCAATACAATATTAATGCATATTGTTTAAAACATAAACTGCACTACAATTATAAATATGTTTGCCTCGAACGTCTATTGATGTTATATATAGGAAAATGCCATAAGAAAATAAACTATTACTGCATCAATTTTGAACTTCTGATGCAAAATTAAACTGAATTAAACTGCATGTTTTAAACTTACATTGATTGATATATAAGATTATCTCGCATTCTATGCAATTATTTTAAGACTTTGATGCATATTAATAAAACTTAAACTGCATTATATTTTGTGATTTATGTTACACAATGTATGATAATAAAGAAATGAACTATTGTTGCAGTCATTTTAATCTTTTGATGCAATATTATTCATTGTCAGAATGCATCTTCACATCATGGAACAGTTGAAATCTAACATTGATTGATGCAATTTTTATTCAATTTAATTGTATGATTTATTATATTTTACTGCAAGTATGGGGCGAAAAAGAATAGCTATAAAGGAGCCACCATCACCAAAACAATCAAAGATAGCCAAAAGCATGGAGTCTGAAGAAACAAAAAGGTTGGAGAAAACTGTGGTTCGCGATGGATATGAGATCATCCTGGAAGAGAAATCTTCAACTGCAAACGTGATAGCGCAGTGATCGCTGCTATTTCTAACAGATTAATTATAATAACAGTGGCAAATAAATTTGTAAACCCTAAGGTTATCGATCCAGGGGAATTGTATGGGGAAATTATCCTATGTACTAGCTATGGTTCTAAAATTCATTGTTTGAGGAATTCAAAATCAGGGTTTTGTTTGGAAAATAAAGATAACAATACTTGAAAATTAAAGGAGTTTTGGAAAGCAAATTAAAGAACACAGATTCTAGGGAAGAACTCTTATTATGGATAACATGTAGGAATCAATTAATTTAACAGGTGGAATACTGCAACAATGCTATATTTCCTTGTTTGGCAAATATAACCTAGATTACTAATTAGTGACTCATCTCCGCTCGGTCTCAAAGTACACCAAACTAGTCAATCCGATAAGCAAATCAGTTCAATCCCTACATCTAGTACATCTGTTTGGATAGTGTAGATCGTATCATGTATTCCTATTCCCACTATTAATATTCACCTCTCGGTCCTTCTATCAATAGCTAGACATCTAAATTAATCGTCACCTCTCGGTCCTTGAATTAATCTAGAATTGTAGAATAAACACAGGAATCATGAACCTAACTAATTAATCCTAACATGCATCCATAATATTATTCAAACCCTAGAACCCGCTAGGGTTTCTAGCCACTCATCGTAGATAGAAATCCAAAAGAAAACATATTAAATTGCATAAACATAAAAGAACTTACAAGAAAAATAAAGGGTTTCGTGTTTCCCAAGTCTCCAAACTCTAAAAACTCTAAAATATGATTGCATATGATAATTGGTACTCAAAAATTGAATTTACATAGGTATTTATAGTGGTGGATGTGTATCCTATCAAATCTAGGGCTAAAGATATGAATAAATCCGTTTTTCCTCGAATTTCCGCTCCAGCAGACACCTCCGCGTCGATCGCTTCTGATTCACGTCGATCGACGAGCCTCCTTGGTCTTCGTTGATCGATTCCAGTTGGCATCTGTCGATGTAGCTTTTTGCCCTCCTGCGCGGTCTCACGGTTTTGGCCATAACTTTCTCTCCCGAAATTCGATTGACCCGATTCTAGTTGCATTGGAGAGCTAACTCAAAGCATCATCCATTTCCATGTGCCAATAGCTCGAATTCCTCTTGTGGACGAAATCGTCACTGCTACTCTTACACGTCACTGCTTCCGGAACGGATTCCTCGTGAATTTAGGCCTAAAACCCTACAAAAACACCAAAACGCGCATAATACCACCTAATATAGACTCATGCACATAATATATATATAAACTCAATAAAACTACATAAAATAGTAGAAAATGATATAGATAAGCGAGTAAAATAATGAGCTTATCACGCAGCAGTCTCATAAACTCTACCAAATCAGAAAGATGTTTAGGCAGATTGGAAACTGATGTCAGACAGAGTGTCTTTTCTTTATTTCTCTTCTCTCTTCGCGATGGATGGTGTTCATCCGGGAGTAAGATATAGATTGATAGTTTATAGTATGTTGCTTGATGTTTGATGTTTGAGTGAGTTGGAGATGAAGTGTAAGCATATGATAGATCTTGTTGTAACCTATAAACCTCAGAAAGCTTCAGCTTTTGGCAATATAAACAACCTTATCAGTATGTCTTGAAATGTATAATATTGGTTAGATCAAACAGCTCTGATACGAAGTGATCTGATATATATAAATTCAAAATATGTGAGCATACATGACGCAAAAACAACTTTTTCTCTGTTCTCTTTTCTTTCTACGATTCATTTATTGCTTTCAAAAGAAATGAAAAGAAAACAGTCTGATCATTCATTATGCTCAGCCACTTGAACAAGAAAAATCCAGATGCCATCTGAGTTTCTCTATACATCAGTAAGCCAGCCCTGGTAACTGTTAAGAACAAAACCAACATCTACTACAATGGCAACCACAATTATCGCGATTCTAGCAAACAAGTTTTGCATACTCTCGATAAAAATTTACACCTTCATCTAAAGTTCTGAAAACTTGGCCAAAAAATTGTTTGACAGAAGCCTCGCATACCGGCGTAATAACCACTACAAAATTATAAGGAAAAAAAAGGAATTAATGTAACTCTTATAATCTATAACTGTACAACTAAAAGGGATAACTGCAAAACAAAAATTGTATAATTTTAATGTGCACACAAAAATTGTATAATTTTAATGTGCACAGACGTCAACATGAACTCATAAAACATAAAACAAATAATAAAATTTACAACAAAAACAATGTCACATAAAGCAATTTAATCATCGAATTAAAAAAGGCAATTAAAAACCATATTAAAAAAAAAAACATAAACAATCAAAATTTAAGTAACAAAAAAAACCATACATGCATAGAACATACTAATATAAAATATAAAACAACTGTAACTATTATAAACTATTGCTGTAATATTACAGGCGTAATAACTGCAACTAAATTTCACTGATATTTGACAATTTAATTTAACAAATACTATAAACAGAACTTGAGGCTTAATAATCAACGTAAGTAAAAAAAATTTCAATAAAAAATTTAAAATAACAACAACAATATGAACTAACGCAAGTATACGAAATAAAATGATGAACAAACATCATAACATAAAATAACGAAACTTCCTCAACCATTAAACAAACAAAAAAAATAAACATAACGTCGTCAAAATATTCCACGAATTAAAGTTCTGCGACTACAGAATGAAACACGAAACATCCTCAACCATTAAACAAAACAATAAAAAAAAACTTACCGTCGTTAAAAGTATCCATGAATTAAAGTGATGCAACTTCAGAATGAAAAGTCAACGAAGATGAGAAACGAGTATGTGATACGAAAAACAACTACGAAAAAAAAATTGTAATACTCTGAAAACAATGAAACAGATACATAATAACAATATCTTTAAAAAATAAATAAAATAATAATAAAACAAACGGACAAAAAAAAAAAACGAAAAAACTGGAGGTGAATATGTATTCAATATATCTAAAATTTCAATGCCTAAAATACCCTAATAAAATATTAAACATAATTAATAAGAATAAAAAAAAACAAATACCTTATTAAATCTTAGCCATTAAAAATGAAATTTGAATGGCAGATCTGAAGTTCTCATTTCTTATCTGGGAGGTGGTTCACATATGATTACAAGTATATATATATATATATATATATATATATATATATATAAATAAATAAAGAGTAGTGATCATATAATAATATATTTTCTCATGCTAAATGAGAAAGAATCTGGATCCTTGATTTTGTTGATCCAATGGTTGTGATAATTCAGGATTTATTGAATAAATAAGGTAATTAGGGTACCTTAGTAATTTAGCCTTTAAATTTGAATAACCGTCTTCTCTATCTTTAGATATAAACATTCTCTCTCATAATTTTCTCTTTCCTCCCATTATAATCAAACGATTATATCTTTCTCGATTCAAATCTATTTTTTACGAATCATATATCAAATTAAACGTATTTTTACGACGATTCATATGATGTCCATATTGAATATGTTTAATTTAGAAGATTCACACGAAAATCGTGATTTTATATTCAACTGGTATCTGTTCTTCATTATATTTACGCTCAGGATAAAAAATACATCAATTACGCATAAAAAATGTTCTCAAATATCTGCATTTTTTGCCACCAAATCCATGTCTCCTTTTCATAAAAAAAAGTCGAACCTCAACATCATTAATGTCCTTACTGTGCAATTATAATTAGGTCGCCAATGCAACTTTTTAATTTTGGGCAGAAATTGATCTTAACCGTCCAAAAGCCTAATTAGATGAACTAGATTCATTCTCTTCTCCCATCTAAGGGACCACTTGTGAAATTGACACACACACATATATATATGTATATATAGAGAGAGAGAGAGTAGTGATCATACAATAATAGCTTTACCTATGCTAAATGAGAAAGAATCTGGATCCTTTATTTTGCTAATCCAATGGTTGTTATAATTCAGGATTTATTGAATAAATAAGGTAGTTAGGATATCTTAGTAATTTAGCCTTTAAGTTTGAATAACCATCTTCAATATGTTTAGATCTAAATATTCTCTCTCCTAATTTTCTCTTTCCTCCCATTATAATCAAACGATTATATCTTTCTCGATTCAAATCTATTTTTTACGAATCATATATCAAATTAAACGTATTTTTACAACGATTCATATGATATCCATATTGAATATGTTAAATTTAGAAGATTCGCAGGAAAATCATGATTTTATATTCATCTGGTATATGTTCTTAATTATATTTACGTTCAGGATAAAAAATGCATCAATTACGCATAAAAAATGTTCTCAAATATCTGCATTTTTTGCCATCAAATGATGCATTCTTAACTTGAATAAGATGCATTTTATTCTAAAGCATATGCATTTTTGTATTCATATTGAGTGCATTTTTTGCATTGATAAATATGCCGCAGTTTTATGCCCAAAATATTGCATTTTTTTTACATCGAATGTATGCATATTATGTTTTATGAATTGTACGAAATAAAATTTTTTAATGTATATTTTTCACATTTTTACCCTTTTATGCATTGCGTACGTGCAAAAAATTCACCGAAAATTGGACGAGATTTGTTTAATCTGAGTCGTCGATTGCAATATTTAATGGCTCAGATCATTTAGCACGGAAAATTCTATTATCACCTAATTACTACCCTATATATAAATATTCATTAAAGAATTAATAATTATTTTTTAAATATATATTTATATTTCCTCAAACTAAAATATCCTTACCTCAGAGTGACGTGGTTAAAACACTTTTTAAATCAATTTTTTGTAAAATGGATATTAGGAACGTGAACCATTTCATATTGAAATTATGTACCACAATCATCCATAAAATGATATAAAATAACACAACAACATAAATATAAGAATTTTATATATTCTGAAAGACTTTCTTATATACTACAACATTAGCAGTACATGATACACTAAGATTATCATCATCACTTAATTATATGTTGAGTCCACTTCTAGCTGTAACTCTGGAAACAACAATATATAATTGACCATGAGTAAATATAATTTTCTTTAATAAAATGCTGACATGTGATAAGGATTGTCCTTGACTATTGTTAATAGTCATGGCATATGAAACTATAAAGGTGAATTGTCTTCTCTGAAACTTAAATGACAGAAGTATATCAGAAGGCGTCAGAGTCACTCTAGGAATAAAGACAATTTCACCAAAACTATTTTTGGTCAGTATATTTGCTTCAATAAAATGATTGTCAAGTCTGGTGATGACTAAATGAGTTTAACTCGTTGCACAATCCAGCATAATGATCTATATTTCTCAGCAACATAATAAGAGTTCTCACCTTGAGTATTGTTGGTCCCAGATCAGAGTCGTCGTGGTGAATAGCAACCAACCAACACACACGAATGCAGCGGAAGTTTAAAGTTTATCTTGCACTTAAGCTCTTAAAAACGTCTTAGCTCGAGGTAGAAATTAGGGTTTCTTACAAGCAAATACTCTAGCAGCTATCATTGCTAGGTTTCAAATCACCACACAAACAGTAAGTAATAAAACAGTAAAGAACACATAATATTTATAGTGGTTCGATCCAATAGATCTACGTCCACTCCTTA
>JAPKLW010001373.1:51813-64321 GCA_026898455.1 Plectranthus barbatus | reverse complement strand
CACTAAAAAGATATTGAAGTACAAGGATTCGCCGAACACTTGTAGCAGGTAGTGAACCTTTGACCTAGCCACTACAAAGCTATCCTCCGATGCTTCAATCTTCTAGTCCACAGCTTCGGGCAAGTCAATGGCGCACCTTCATAAAACTTGTCCTTCGCTGTAATGGAGATTTTATAGTTCTCTCCGAACTTATCTGGTTTTGGCAAAAGCCCGTCGGAGTCAATCTCTTTTCAGAGAAGGTATCCCAATGATTGAAGATTCTTGAGCAAAGTCAAGGAATCTATTGAATGTAGTGTCAGATCTTCAAGTGGGGGACACTACGGTTGTTGAGAGCTTTGAATGCTTTAAGTCTCGTGCTCTCAACTGACTACTTTCTCACTTTTCACTTTTTCAAAGTAATCTCACTGTAAATGCTTTTTCAGATGTGGTTGAGGTTCCTTAGTTCGTGAGTAATGGAAGCAGTAGTCGTCGTCTCTCTGTTTGGACTTCGAATTTTATATCTGGAGATTCAAACTTTGAATCTCCAGACCCATTAGACACAACGGTCCTTCTTGTCCAAACTAGCTTCTTGCTTTTTCCACCCTTTCCGGCATCGTACAGTACTTTCTGACCTACTTCAGGTAAGGCTTTCGTCCTTTTACTGTACCTTTGTCAAAATAGTAGTATTAGAGATCGTTGCTAGATATCTTCTTTGTTTAGCATTCTCGGAGAATGCTGGAATGATCTGCTAAGTCTTCTGATTACTACGCTCTTCTACCAATCCGCTCTTTGATCTGCTGACTCCTTCAGCAGATGTGCATTTCAGCATTTAGGTCTTGCTGTTGATTGCTACTCCTTAGCAATCTGCTTAGCATTAGCAAATGCTATGTTCTGTAGCAATTTGCTATCTTCTTTGCTTCCGATTAGCAGTCTCTTCCTTAGCATATGATTGCAAACGCCTTAGCAATCATTCTTCTTAGCACTTGACCGCTAACATCTCTAGCAGTCATTTTCGTCTGCTGATTTCTCTAGCAGCTACCATCTGCTGAGAACTCTTCTAGCATCCCGAAGTTGCTTGATTTGATTTTCTTCGTTCCATTTGCTGAATCTTTCAGCAACCTTCTCAAGCACTTCCTAATCTATTACAACTCTATATTTTTCCTAAACAGAACATTACATAGGAGTTGCTAGACTATGCTAGAATTCAGCAATGATCGACCAATCTACTAAGGCTTTGATTCAACAAAACCTTTTACAATTTTGATCTGAGGGAGGAATTTACAAATAATTCCCAACAAGTATCATCTCATGATTTTGCAATCCTGTACATTTCAAGCCATTCAAATATCCAAGTGTGTGCAAATCAGTCAAAACATTCCTTAGCCCATCTAATTAACACATAATGTCTGAACTTAAATAAGTCCTATTGTCAGAGGTGCTACAATCCATCATGTATTGATTCACAGAATCATCAATATCAATTGTTGGAGCTAGAATAGCTCTATCTTGCAAATATGACAAAACATTATTGCCAGATCATACAGTATGATACATGCTTTTGACAATTGTTTTTATAGGATCTCCAGAAAAGTTTAGGTGAATATCATCCGGTATTTTGACATTTCCTTTTCCATTATTGTTGTCACTCAGATTACCATCTCCAATTGAAGCAACCCATCGGAGAATGCTATTAATTCAGAGTCTTGAACTTCAGAGCTCATATTTCGGAGCCACATATTTTTCGTCAACCTTAAAACTCTTACATCCTTATATGAGGAATTTATAGTGGCATTTACAATGTCTTGCCTCTTTTCCTTTGGTATAACATGCAATATTTGTCTAAAATCACCTCCAAAAATGATTTGTTTTCCTCCAAATGATTGTGTGTATGATAAGCTATTCTTAAAGCGCATTAGATCCTTCATAGTTAGATCAAGAGCTTCAAAACAATAATTGGGCATCATAGGAGCCTCATCCCAAATAATAAGCTTGCAATTGACAATCAATTCAGCTAAATGGGTTCCTTGTTTTATGTTGCTAGTTGAATTTCATCAGGACTTTGTGGAATGAAAAATCTCGAGTGAGCAGTTCTTCTGCTAGGCAACAACAAAGATGCTATTTCACTTGAAGCAATATTTAGAACTACGTGACATTGACATCTTATTGCTGCACATAAAGTCCTCCAAGTAAAAGTTTTTCTTGTACCACCACAACCATACACATAGAATACCGCAGCACAATAAGGTTCGATCTTTTCGATGATTGTGTCGTACACATAACGTTGTCAATTGCTAGCTATTCTAAACAATCAATATGTTTAGATGCTAATTCTTAACGATTATATGTCAATTCATCCATTATTAGTCGATTTAGACTTTCAAAGAAATATTACGGACCTGGATACAGAAGTTCGCTAAGATTTTGAAGACTTTTGCCGGTCTTTTGAAATATTTTCTCAATTTCAAGCAAAGTGAAATTTTTTATATCTTCAACCGACAATATAAGAGCTGCAAAATGTATAATTTGATTAAGAATTAATAATAATATGTATACATACATATATATATATATATATATATGTGTGTATTATTCAGTGTGAAAACATAAAAAAATTTAAAAGCAAAATACCTAAATTTCCAGAATTTTTGCGCTTTTTATAAAGTATGTCATCAGAGAGGTAAGTCCAACACATCTTTTATACAATTTCGGGCTTGATCATTGATTTTTTAGTGAGTAGATTGCAAAATAAATGTCTTATAGATTCTGAAGTTTTCCAATGAATTGCTGCAATTATTCTATTAATAAACTCTTTATCATCTTCTAACAGACCCAAAGCAAAACACGCATCTCGATATGACTCATACTGAACTCCATCTATAAGCATCATATCATCGTGGCATTCAGCCCCACGAACCACATTTAGCAACATCGTGAGATAGTACGAATCACTACATCAAACATAGTAACACCTTCCTATTGAAAAACCTTTGGAACTCATTCTCTTATATTTTTTCCACACAAATTTTGTTGGAAACTCAATGTACGTCAACTTTTTAGCTTCTGGATATATTTTGTTTGCCTAAAACCAACTGAGAAACATGCTACGACTAACACTTGGTCGATTCACTACATATTTTATCTCATCTTTGTCATTGAAATACACATATTGTTCATTCTTTAAGTGAATACTTAAATGTTCAACATGTGGATCTCTAAAATTAATATCAAATCCAAAAGTCCTCCAAGCTACCTCACACGGTGAAATATAACTACAATCATAGTACATATTTATCTCATCTACTGATTCTCCTTGTTTTTTATCATTTGTGTTCTCACAATATTCAGATGTGGCTCGATCATTTCCCTTAATTATATACTTAAATAAGTACTTAATGGATCTTGATTGATTGCACCATTCCATGCAATAGGTATTTATTGTGTGGAACAATATCTATTATCCAAATTAACCCTATTTTTATTAATCGTCCTACCATTATCCCTACGTCTGTATTGGGATAACCATCGTGATCAACATAACTCTCTTCTAAAAATTTCTTTGGAAAATTCTTTGTACATTTACGTGCTGCCATGGACGGTGAGTTCATTCGAACAATACCACATGGGCCATGAATCATGAATTCAAATATTGCTTTGTAATAACATTCATCTTCAACCTTGTCAGGTATTTATGCTGATTATTATATCAGAATATGTTGGATACTTATCTTCATTAGATAAAAATAAGAGGATATGCGCATAAAGCAAACCCCATTTTTTGAAATTCAATCATGTATATATCTGTGAAAGAAAAGTAGATACTTGTTTAGGTTTAATCATAAATAAAAGATATATAAACACAATTGAAAGTATTGGGAGTTCATATAATTGCACAAATGTTTCCAAACACTTTATTGTATCGTAGGTCTTTCATCAATGCATCCAATTTAATTTTAAAGACTCGACAAACTACATCAGACATATCTTCAGGATTTAAATCACGACTTTCTAAATATCTAACAATCTCCGGCCACTTCGGATTGCATGTGAATGTTATGAACAAATCTGGATATCCAACCCATTTACATATTGTCATAGCATCTTGATAGTTCTGAAACATATGTCGAGCACCTCTAGTAAAAGAAGATGGTTGAATAAATCTCTTGCCTTGTGTAGCAAGATCATTTTACCCCCTTAAAATTGCATCATTGAGACGCTTGTACAACTCACAACGTACACTTTGTTGATGGAAACGATTGTAATTCAACTTGATGTCTCAATCATCGTGCATGCATCAATGATAAATTGTTGAAATGATAATCTAGAATGATGATATGAGATGATTCATTCATCGGCTCATAAAAATGGTATGAGAAAAACTCATTTACTTTAACAACGGATCTTGCATTAGATTTGGTATTCGTAACATTTGAATATGGTATGTTAAGCATGCAACCATCCTCACCGTACGGAAATAGCAACAGATATTGAAGGGTCAAATATGATGGAACTAATATTCTCCATGTATATAGTACCGATTTTAAAATACAATATTATATTAACCAATGATTAAGCATCTCAATCTTTTGCTAGCAAATTTGTATCGTATTACTAATTAAATAATTTATCGTATTGATGAATATAATATTTTCACTCTAAATAAAATATTATAATATTTAATATGAATAAAAGATAAAATACATATTAAATATCTAAACACTTATTTTCATAATATTTATTATACATGGTCAAAGATGATATTTATACATGGTGAAAGATGATATTTTAATTCAAATCTCTAATCTTTATTAGTAATACGATACAAATTTGCTTTATAAATTCAAATCTCTAATCTTTAAAGCAATATAATTAAATTATAAATTTATTAGTTATACGATAATTAAATTTAAATTTAAAGCAATATAATTATAATTTAATCGTATTACCAATGATTAAATTATAATTCAAATTCAAATTTGCTTTAATTAATTCAAATCTCTAATCCTTATACAATTTAAATTAAATTTATTTATAATTATATTGCTTTAAATTTAATCATTGGTAATATAATTATTATATTTAAAGCAAATTTAAATTTAATTATAATATAATTATAATATATTAAATTTAAATTTAATTAAAGCAATATAATTATAATTCAAATCTCTAATCTTTATACAATATAATTTAAATTTATATTTAAAGAAATATAATTATAATTTAATCATTGGTAATATATTTAAATTATAAATTTAAAGCAATATATTAAATTATAAATTAAATTTGAATTAATTAAAGCAAATCTCTAATCTTTATTAGTAATACGATACAAATTTGCTTTATACAATTTATTAGTAATATAAATTTAATTAATAAATTGTATAAAGCAATATAAATTTAATTAATACAAATTTAATTCAAATCTCTAATCTTTATTATACATGGTCAAAGATGATATTTTACTACATCCAAAAATACATTTAAATGATTTGAAAATCTAAACAAACAAAATACTATTAATACAAATATACCTCTAAATCTTTTTTATATATTGTACGTGAATCATATCTTAATGAGATTTTAAATTGATTGTAATTCAATCATAATTGGTATAAAAAATAAAATCTCAATATATACCTCAATTTAGCAATGTAATTTTTCAATTAAATGCTCAATAATAATCTTTCTCATTACAATATTTTTTATATACAAAAATATCAAAGTCAAGCATGTTGAGTTTTTATCCACGTATATAATAATGTAATATTTTTTATACAAATAATTAATATGATATATCGAAAATCGAGAAAGATAAACATATATACACATATCTAATAAAATTTACAATAAAAAAGAATTAGGAAAAAAATAAGAATTTAAAATTATACATTCCAAATTATTATCTTTAATATTGCTTTATACAATTTATTTATTGACCTTTTATTTTTATAATATTTATAATATTAAATATTTTACATTTGAGTTTTCAATCTTTTCTACGAATATATATATATATATATATATATATATATATATTAATATTAATATTCCAGAAAGAGTTTCAATCCACAAAAATATCTTTGCCTAATTTTTTTTGGATGTATTTGTTTTCAAATTCAGATTTTATCTCAATCTTCATCTATCTCAAATATATGTGATATTTTAAATTTAAAATAATTTACTATACATCCATATCTTTTTCATACTTATTACATCAACTTTATTTTTACATAGATATGATTATTACATCAACTGTTTTTTTCTGTTAGGTTTTTTTGTTAGAGAAACTCTTCCTTACTTTTTGTGTTTTGGTGGGTCAAAGATTGTAACTTATCTTAGTCAGTTTTTCAGTTTCTAGAGTTCTAAACAGTAATCCCTGTATAGGATCGATCGAGTTATAATAGAATTTAGGCTGAAGACCGAGCAAAGGAGAATGCTCAAGAACTGACTACATGCACGCCTTAAAACTTAGTTATCACCAAGTATAGCCTTGACCGAAAGTGAGTTGGAGCACTCAGTTTAAGGTCCATCCATACTGACCAGGAGAAGTCAGTATGAGGCCTTCCCCGTACTGACTAGAAGAAATCAGTATGAGGGTTTTCCATATTGATAAGGAGAAATAAGTAAGAGGGCGTTTTCCATACTGACTGTGGACAGTCAGTATGAGGGTCTACCATACTGACCTTGGGAAGTCAATATGAGGGCTAAGCTGTACTGACCTTGGAAAGTCAGTATAAGAGCCTATACCTTTAAAGTTTTAGCTATTCGAAAGATATCGAAGCTCAGTCAAACTTAGGTATTCATATACGCCGAAGTTCAAGTCATTACAAGGTTATCCAAACTGGGATTCCTCGGGCTGAAAATAAGTCTGACATAAAGTTAGTGTATAGTATACTGACGCAGCAGAAAAGAGCAGAAAGGAGACCTAAGGCATGGGCTAGGATTGGACAATATAATCCATGAGTCTAACGTCTAAATTTATGTGTCTAACGTATAGAAATTCAAAATGCCAAAGGTTCTCCTCTATATAAAGGCCGGCCCTTCAACCTTAAACGGTTATGAAATCAAAAAATCTTCACATGATAAAGGGCATTCTGCTAGGCCATCTCTCTGCAAAACTCTCTGAGTTTCCGTGTTTTCTAACACGAAACTTGAGTCTCTGACTCAATTTATACATTGTGCTAACTTCTCCTAGCACGAGGCTGAAGCTCTCAAGCTAAAGCTCTTCTTTGGTGAATATATCTTTCTGAGATATATTCATAGCAGTCAGTTTCCTAGTCTGGGATTCTGAATCTCATGGGCGTATGCCAACCACCTATGTTCTGGGAAGAACAGTAAACATCCAACCACCGGGAATAAGGTTGCGGGGTGTCGTCCTCACTTCAACCTTAAGACTGAGTCTGCAAGGAGCTCTTAGGCGAGTGCCACGGATGATCAAAGGACGGAGGCGCTGACAGGCTTTGTGTAGATCGTAAGGAGGCTTTTATGTACTTAGTGAATTATCCGGACCTTGGGTCTGAAGAGTGGATGTAGGATATTGAGATCCAAACCACTATATATCTTGTGTGCTCTTTACCGCTTTACTTTTACTCCTGCTCTGTTTTTCTGTTTCACGAACCGACTTTTGAAACCTTCAATACTTGTCGAGGTATTGAAGTGTATATGCTGTGAAACTGACTTAACCAGAACAGACATAAGCTTAAGTCTTCTACACATAAAACTAAGTCTACTCTGTTTATTCGAACCAATGCAACTGCCTTTATTTACTTCTGCTGCATAGTTAAACCTTCCGCTGCACAATTTAACATTCTGATTTTGGGACCAACAAGTGGTATCACACGCCAAGGTTCTTACAGACGAAGGTTGTGTTGAGTCACTTAGGACCAGATCTCTATTTTCTACACTTGGTTTCTATTTGTGTGTTTTCAAGCTTAGGTACACAGAGAAGACACAGATTTCGAAGCTTCCAAAGTATTCATCAGAAATCTTTGAGATATGGAAGAAGCGTTTGTTCATTATGCTGAATAATGTCCACCCAGAGATGGGAGAGGTTCTATCTACCGGCCACTGAAGATCACCAAGGTGAATACTCAGCTCAGAGGAGCAGAAGGTCAGGAGATAGTGGAGAAGCCTTATGTAGAGTGGACGAACCACGACAAAGTTTGTTTTCAGATGGATTCGGTGGCATGGATCTCATCTCACAATCCCTACCAGAGCCACTGGTTGTTGAAGCTCTCGAGCACAACGCAAAAAAAATGTGGGAATATCTTGGCACACTCAGCCAAGAAATAGCTCAGATGAAATAGAACAAGCTTCAAAACTGTGTAGATAAGTATGAGTCTTTCTAAATGCTTCCTGGTGAAAATGTTAAATCAATGGAAGCTAGATTCAATGCTATTATCTGCGAGCTGAAAAACTTGGGAAGAACCTATGAGATTGCAGATATGAATGCAAAAATTCTCTCCAAAATTCCCAAGGAGGATTGGTTCATCAAAGCCACCAGCTTAAAGAAGAGGGATCTCTCCAAAATGACGACCAAGGACGTGTTCGCCCAGCTCCAAGCCCACGAATGGGACATCCAAATGGCGAACATGAATGAAGTAGTGAGAAATGTCAGCACACATCCAGAAGAAGATGCTGCCTTTTTCGCAAAAAATGAGTTCAAGAGAAAGTCTTACCAAGTTGACAGATCTTTCGGACAGGTGTATACTTCAAAGTCAGCACCAACACCTTCCTACCGGAAGGAGGAAGAGAGCTCAATTGAAGAGCTTGAGGAGCAGATGAAGAAGCTGACAAGACTTCTTGAGATAGCCAAAGCTAAGAAGGAAGGTTCACTACCCAATGAACTGAAGTTCAGCGAAAGACCTCCTAAAGCATGCTTTGAGTGCAACTCTCCAGTCCACCTTAAGTATGGGTGCCCACTGGTTTCCAAGGAGGAAAGCATTTGAAGAGGGTGTTCGAGAAGAAAGCCTCCAGAGCAGTTTCAATGGTCATGCTCTCCAGAACTGAGATGCCAAACATCCCAGACAATGATGATGGCTACTACATATCAGACGATGAGGCAATGGAGGAAGCCTTCCTGGTGCTGATGGCCAAGCTGGCAGAAGAGGAAGAAACGAAAGCAGAGTCTACTATCCCAGTACACATCCCTAACTCAGTTTCTATTCCTATAGCATGCATAGAAGACAACTCTGAATCTTATTGCTCAGATTCAGAGGATGTTACCCTTGATGCTTTAAAAAGAGAATTTGCAAAATTTTATGAGTTAAAAAAAAAATTGGCCCGAGAAAATGCTTCACTGAAACTGAAAGTTTCAAAACTGACTTAGGAGATCCAATGATCAAAGTCAGTAAGTGAAGAGCTAGCCAAACTTAGAGAAGAGCATTCTATTTTACATGAATCTTTTAAATCTCTTTCTGAAGAATGCAAATCTCAAAAGTTGAAAATTGCTAGTGCCCAAAAACTTATATGTTCACTTTATTCTTGTACTAGCAAAGTTTCAGAAGCTCTAAGTTTACAAAGGCATGCCTTTGATAAGTCAGGTCTAGGCTATTCAGAATATAATTTGAGACATGCATCTACTTCTGAAACTAGGAATATCCTAAATCATCACTTTAGGAAGAATTCTAGTTTAGAAGTTAAGCTGTTAGGTAAAGGAGTAGTCAGAACGAACAAAGACTCCTTAGTGGCGAATCAGGATAGAAGGGGACAGTCAGTTTCAAAACTGACTTCGATACCCAAGCTTAGAAAAGGTTTGACTTATAAGTCAAACAAACCTGAGATGAAGCTCATTATGCCTAGGAAGGGGGTTAAGCAGAATGCTCTTAATGCGAGGGAACCCACTACAACAGCTAAAACTGGACTTTATAGAAAGTCAGTTCATTATTGGATTCTAGAAATTCGAGGTTCCCAACTCATAAGTCATATGAAATGAGAACTTATCCGTATACGAAAGACAACTATACGAGGTCTGGGTCCAATCATTTCTCTACTTTAAGGACTAGGAAGACTATACACTCCGGACTAAGTTTTTGAGAACCCAACCAAAACTCAGTTTCAAGGAAGCCAGTTCCTAGAAACCCAGTTTCAAGAAACTCAGTCAAGGTTTCACACACTCACTCTTTTCCTTCAAGCATGCATAGAAACTGCATCAATTATCTAAAGAGAAGGAGAAAGGGAGAAGATGTTGTGACACCTAGGTTTAAGGTGAAGCAAGTATGGATTCCCAAAAGTTGGATCCATAATAACCCTGCAGGACCCGCAAAAATACGGGTACCTTTTGTCTAACCTTATCTGTTTTGCAGGTACAGGGTCACCAAGGTCAACTCAAAAAGAAGAAAAGAACATGGATTTTGGACAATGGATGTTCAACTCATATGACCGGTGACAGTAATCTCCTCTCAAAACTGAGAATGTTAAGAAGACCATTAGTCAGTTTTGGAGATGATTCTAAAGGAAGAGTCATTGGTAAATGATGTTTGGAATGCAACGGAATCATCATCAACAATGTATCCAGAGTCACCAACCTCAACTACAATATGCTGAGTATCAGTCAGCTTATCCAATCTGGATATGAGGTGGCTTTTGCTAGGAAGAATGTTGAATCAATGACAAAGATTCCAAGGAGACTGTGCTGAAAGGTGTGAAGAAAGCAAGTCTCTACTATGTGGATTGGGAGAGGGCAAAGCCTGACACGTGCCTTGTCGCAACAAGCTCATCCCAAGAAGGAGTCAACTGGCTATGGCATAAGAGACTTAGCTATCTGAATTTCCAGTCAATCAGACACCTTGCCAAACACAAGCTTGTGGAAGGCATACCACAAGTCAGTTTCAAGAAGGAAGAAGGTGTCTGCAGAGTGTGCAAGATGGGAAAGCAAACCAGAGAATCATTCAAGAATCAAACCATGACATCTAGCATAGATAGGATCCCCAAGCTACTTCATTAAGATCTGTTTAGACCAGTCAAGCCACCTACCATTGGAGGAAAAAGGTTCACTCTCGTTGTGGTAGATGACTACTCGAGATATGCTTGGGTAAGACTGTTGAAGAGCAAGGATGAAGTAAAGCTTCGACTTCCAGAGCTCATCCTTCAAGTGCAAAATAGCAAAGGAGTCACCATCAAAAGAATTAGATCTGACAACGGGACTGAGTTTTGCAACGGTCCATTGATGGACATTTGTGCTGATGCTGGCATTGCTCATGAGAAGTCAGCTCCAAGAACGCCCCAACAATATGGTCTTGCCGAACACAGAAATAGAAAGCTCAAGGAGGCGATCAGGACTATGCTTGTTGAAGCTAACTTAAAAGAAGGTTATTGGGGAGAAGCCTTGATGAAAGCATGCTATACTCAGAACAGAAGCGCAATCAACAGTCGCCATCACAAAACCCCGTACAAAGTCTTCAGTGGTCGTAAGCCTTCTATAGCTCATCTCCGTGCTTTTGATTCTCCATGTTACATCCATAACAACAGAAAGTCTAAATTGAATACTTTCAGTCCCAAGGCGGATGAAGGTGTTTTCCTCAGATATGGACATCCTTCATACAAGGGATACATAGTACTCAACAAGACAACCAGACTTGTGGAAGTAACATGCTCTGTTGTTTTTTATGAGTCTATCTTAGTGCGCTGGACTTTGAAAGACCTAGAACTTGGTGATTTTGTAGTCAACAATGGGTGTGAGAAACTTAGTGCTGATAAAGAAGATCAAAATCAAGTTTCTCAGACCAGATCTATGACTAATCACACAAGTATTCCAGAAGAGGAGTCCGGTGATGCAATTGACCTAGCTAAGGCATTTGGTTCACTGGCGATAAACCCAAGGATCAATCAAGAGAGAACTTCAGGAGATCAAAATAGAGCCTAGTTTGAAGGCCAAACTGAAACAGAGTCGCTGATCTAAACTGACCTTCCAGATGATGAAAGTGCTTATCCTAAAGATGTCCAACCAACTGTGTGGCAAGAAGGCCAAGGAGTGCAAGATGTGGAAGTCATCACTGGGGAAGGAGACTCCAGTCAAAGTGAATTAGTTCAATTTCTAGTATTGGGAGCAGACGGTACTGAGTATCCTGAAGATTTCATCCAACCTATTGAAGTTACCCAACTCCAGAAGCCGGAATGGTTAAGGAATCATCCTGAGAAAGCCATGTTGGACAGTGTTGCCAATACATTTCGCACGAGACAAGGAATCGCACTACTAACTTGTTTTATATCTATGGAGTCAGAGCCAACAAAGATTGGAGATGCTTGATCACTGTAATTTCTACAGATTAATTATAGAAATAGTGGCAAATAAATTTGTAAACCCTAAAGTTATCGATCCAGGGGAATGAAGCAACGAAAAACCTTAAGTACTAAATCATAAGTTCTCAAAATACTGGTCAAGAAAATCAATTGAAAAAGTTTTGGTTGTTTTGAAAATTGCAATACTTGCTAATGAAAATTAAACAGGAAATTAAAAGGCTTTTGGATTCAAATAAGAGAAGCACAGATTCCAGGGATATCTACCTATCAAGTATAACATGTATGAATGAAT